>PVJC01014083.1:0-34384 GCA_004026665.1 Murina feae | reverse complement strand
ATCTAATCTAATAAAAGAGTAATATGCAAATTAACCATCACTCTGAGACACCTAAACCATGCCCACCAGCCAAGCCACACCCACCAGTCAATTAGAGCAGCTGTATGCAAATTAACCCAGCCAAGATGGGGGCTGGCAGCCATGGAGCTAAAGCAAACAGGAGGCTTCTGTTGGACCAGCGATGGAGGAAGCTGCCTGCCTAGGCACGTTGTGGCCTCCAGTCAAAGCAACAAAGTTTCAATTACAGAAGATAAATAAACCTCAGAAACCTGATTCCAGCCAGCCTCTCTGGGATGTTGGGTCAATGGGAGCTGTGAGCAGCCTGAAAACAACCCTCAGCCCCTCACCCAGGCTGGCCACACCCCCATGGGGTGAGGGTTCCCACTGGGGGGCTTGGCCTGCCTGCAAACAGCCATCAGCCCCTCACCCAGGCTGGCCAGGCATGCCAGCAGGTGGACATCCCTTGAGGGGTCCCATACTACTAGAGGGCATAGGCCGGCCTAAGGGACTCCCCCCCCCGAGTGCACAAATTTTTGTGCACTGGGCCCCTAGTTAGTATAATAAAAGGTAATAATCATAGTCATCTCAATAAATGCAGAAAAGCATTTGATAAAATTTGGTAAACTTTCATTATAAAAATGTTCAACAACTTGAGCCTAAAAGGATGTAAGTCAACACAATATAGGCAAAGTATGACACCCACAGCAAACGTCATACTTAGTGGTGAAAGGTTGAAAGCCTTGGCTTAAGATAAGGATCAAGACAAGGATTACCACTCTCTGATTTAATATAGTTTTGGAAGTCCTAGCCAAAGCAAGTAGACAAAATAGTGTAATAAAAGGCATCCAAATCAATTAAAGAAAGAAGTAAATTACTCCTTTCTACTGATGACATTTCTTGTATATAGAAAATCCTAAAGGTCCATCAAAAAAAAGTTAGAACTGCCCTAATCGGTTTGGCTTGGTGGACAGAGCATCGGCCTGCGGACTGAATGGTCCCAGGTTCCGGTCAAGGGCATGTACCTTGGTTGCAGGCACATCCCCAGTAGGGGGTGTGCAGGAGGCAGCTGATCAGTATTTCTAACTCTCTATCCCTCTCCTTTTCTCTCTGTAAAAAATCAATAAAGTATATTTTTAAAAAGTTAGAACTAATTAATGAGTTAAGTAAAGTTTCAATACAGAATATCAAAACACAAAAATCAGTTGCATTTCTATACACTAACAACAAAAATACCTGAGAAAGTAACATAGACAACAATCCTGTTTACAGTTCATAACAAAATAGTAACAAATTCCAAGATTTTGATGGAAAAAATTGAAGAAGATGCAAATAAATGAAATAGTATCCTGTGTTCAAGTATCAAAAAAAGTTAATATTGTTAAAATGTCCATACTACCCAAAGTAACCTACAGATTTAATGCAACATGGAACTATAAAACACCTAAAACAATCTTGAGGGGGGAAAAAACAACCACAAAAGAAAAGGCATCACACTTTATTATTTCAAACAATATGGCAAAATTATAGTAATTAAAACAACATGGTACTGAAATAAAAACAGAAACAAAGCCTACTGGAACAGAATCAAAAGCCCAGAAGTAAACCCATGCATGTACATGGTCAACAATTATTGACAAGGAGGCAAGAATATTCAGTAGAAAGAAAACAGTATCTGTAATAAAGTGTTCATTTAAAACTGGACATTCACATGCCAAAGAATGCAAGTGAACTTCTATTTTACACTACTCCCCAAAACTGATTAGAAATGCACTAATGGATTGAACATAGACATGAAACTATAAGACACTTAGAAGAAATGACAGGGGGAAAGCGCCTAGACTACTAAAAATCTTCTGCACAGCAAAACATTCTCCCAACAAAATGAAAAGGCAACCTACAGGATGGGAGAAATATTTGCAAAACATATGTCTGATAACGGGTCATTATTCTAAATATACAGGAAACTCACATCTCATTAGCAGAAAACAAAACAAAAAAACATAAATAATCCAAGTAAAAATAGGCAGAGGAATAGACATTTTTCCAAAAAAAAAAAACCCAAAAACACACCAAAAAAACAAACAAGCAAACAAAAACAACAAAAGGAAAACATGTAAAGGCCAACAGTACATGAAAAGGAGCTCAATATCACTAACCCTCAGGGCAATGCTAATCATAACCAGACACCTCGCACCGGTTAGGAAGGCTATGATCAAAAAGGCAAGAGGCAATGCATATTGGGAGGATGTAGAAAAAGGGAATCCTTTTGCATTGTTAGTGGAACTGTAAATTGGTGTAGCCACTATGAAAAACAGTATCTAAAGGAAAACAAAAACTTTGTTTTCCCCTATCGATCTCTGATAGTCCATAGGCTTTTTAGGATAAAGGATAAAATTTTTAAAAATCAATTTGCAATGTATTCAGTGACAGGAAGAAGTCTCATTTAGTGTACATATGCTCAAAAGTGGGTCTACAAAATTGGCCAGGAGAAAGGAAGTAGTGGAGGATAGGTTGTTGCATTCTCTCTTTAATAAGGGAAGGGTCGACTGTAATTGTAAGTCTGGAAAACTATGAAGAAATGGTAGCTTATTTTAATGGCCTATTTCCAAATGCCAGCTATGGTTCCCCTCCACACACACTGAGTCAGTTAATCCTTAGCACAGCGGCATGAGTTAGCATGTTGGTGATCACTGGATCACTAAAACACCAGGAGGCACTCAGTCAGGGTTGTGCCTAATTCATGCCCAGCGTCCCTGCTTCAACTTATCCATCATGGTGCATTCTACTTCTTCTAATTTAATAAACTAGCTTGAGAGCGTTATATCATTGTGTTTGAATTGTCATCACTTTTCATTTCATTTAATTTGTTATGTTTTATGCTAGTGTACAGTATATGTGCAATGGAAGAAATACATGTATAAGTGATGGAATACAAGTTTTTATGTTAAAGGGAAGCTGAGAGTTTACCAGCTTTGAGATTGAAATTTCAATGCACTCAGAGGTATTTTGCCGAAAAGTTTCAATACAAAATAATTATAAAGATTGTCTTTTCATTTTGTTGATGGTTTCCTTTGCTGTGCAAAAACTCTTTAGTTTATGTAGTCCCATGTGTTTATTTTTTCTTTTGTTTTCCTTGCCTAAGGAGATATATTAGAAACACCGCTATGAGAAATGTCTGAGATTTTACTGCCTATGCTTTCTTCTGGGATTTTTATGGTTTCAAGTCTAACATTTAAGTCTTTAATCCATTTTTATTTTATTTTTGTGTTTGAAGGTGGTGTAGTTTCATTTTTTTTTGCATGTATCTGTCCAATTCCCCCGACATTACTTATTGAATAGACTATCTTTAGTTCATTGTATGTTTGTACCTCCTTTGTCTTTACCCTTTGCAACAGCATGGATGGACCTGGAGGACATTAGGCTAAGTAAACTAAGCCAGACAGAGAGGGACAAGTACCATATGATTTCACTTATATGTGAAATTTAATGAACAAACTGAACTATCGTGCAAAATAGAGTCAGACTCATAGGTAGAGAGCAAGCAAACAGCTCTGGGGTGAGTGTATGTGTAGGGTATTTGGGGTGGAGAGATTGAGCAAAAAAGAGAGAGAACTCAAGGACATGCAGTGATTATGAGGAGGCAGAGGGCATAGAGGGGATAAATTGTGATGGAGAAATAAAATAAATTAAAAATAGTTATAAGGACTAAGTGAGACTCTAGAGTGGGTCTCCTAGTTATGGTACACTATCAGGCTATTCTATCAGTAGAGAAACACTGACAATCTTCACAGGAAACAAGTAATATTTTTGTGCCTGTAAAATGAATGGGAAACTTAGAAGCCAAAGAAATGAAATCACAGAATGAGAAGAGAATCCTGACAACCTGTATTTAACATTGATGTGAATTTAAGACTCCATAAAGCAACGATATTCTCTCGTCCATATACCCAATGTTGGCTGTATCACTGCAATAAATGTATATTAGCGATTTAAAATATCTGAAGAATAGACTAAAAAATAATTGGCGACACTATTACCAGCTCTCAGTTTGGCCTGGAGTTAATAGTGAGCACATAAACCTTATTTGTGTCTTTCTAGAACCTCTCACTTAAGGGAAATAAGAACACTTTACAGGTTGCAACTCTTTTTATCTTTTAAACCACCCTCAGTTTTGATGTTGTTATTAAATCATAATATTGTATCTTCCTTAGTGACTCGGCCTCTGGCATTAGTTGAGGAAACAGAAATAACTGTGTAATTATTTGATTTTGAAGACAAAAGCCCTGAAGGGTATTTTATTAAGATATTTAAGTTAAAGAAGTGAAGAGTGTGATTAGCTTATCATAAATGAGTTAAATTGTGGTTAAAGAGCAATACAAAACACATATCTACACGGGCAAAAAGGTTAGTGAAACTACTACACAAAGGCAGACAGAAGAGGTGCAGTGCTGACACTGTCAGTACCAAGCTGTGGGGCCAAACAGCCTCCCTGATCTACCAGTTTAGGTCCAGGCTCTACCTCAGAGGCGGAGGCTGCTACAGGGCTGAATTCAGCTGTTAGAATTTGGGACCGTGTGTGTGTGTGTGTGTGTGTGTGTGTGTGTGTGTGTGAGAGAGAGAGAGAGAGAGAGAGAGAGAGAGAGAGAGAGAGAGAGAGAGAGAGAAATGGAAATCATGAATTGTGATCCTGTGGTGGTAGTACATAATTATAATTTATACCCCAATTTCTTTTTCTCACCATATAAAAGTTCTGATATTTGGAAAACAAAACAAAGCAATTACAACAGCAAAAATAGAGTTTTGCCTAAACCAACTGTCTATAGATGCCATAGATTTTGAAAGAGAGAGATGCAGAATCTGTAGCTAAACAGCCTGATACATTGGCACAAAATATATTTATTTGATTCCGGAATATAAATTAAACTTCTTGTGAGGGTGGCAATGACTTAAGAGAGTTGGGGACTCCTTAGAAGTGCTGGAAATAAGGTTTGTTGTAGCAGCTGAATTCACCATGGCTAGTTTTCTGAGCCTTACTCTTATTCCTTTAGTCTCTCTAAAGGTATAAAGCAAAAGCGATAAAGGAGAGGGTACTTCCTGCCAAGTGGAGTTCCTCTGGCTTCCTACTAACAACCAGTGCTCTAGAAAAAATTCAAGGGGCCAATTCTCAGCAATAGAATAAAAATATCGTATGTATAGCATTTTTGCACTTGATGCATATAGTTCTCACTAAGTTTCTGAAGTATAGAATTGAACTAACTGCATTAACCTCAGAAGACTGCACATATGCTTGAACTAGAAATTAAGGACATTGGATTACATTTCTTATCACAGAAGAATTTGCTTGGGTATGCAAATTATAAAATGCATGAATATATGGGTCTTAGCCAAAAAGATTAATCAATAAAACACAACAGGGTGCGATTTTCATAATTACAAGCTGCACTAAGCAGTACAGCAATATTTAAGGTAGTCTTGATTGCTATTTTATGATAAATGCATGCCCTTGTATTGTCTTTTGTGAAGCATAAATACAGTTACTATGGGGTACATGTTTTTGGGTAAGGTTTTTTTTTAGTAACAATAAAACTGAACATTTTGCTTTTCAGACAACGTTCTAGAAAATATTTAGAAATACTATTTTCTTTCTGTACAATCATTTTATTATCTGTGGTTTTGGCTGAATCATCATGGCAATGAGCAAAAGTGGATTAGAGTCAGAATGATTCCAGGCAGGCCCACATGGAAATTTTGAGAAGGTTTCTGCAGATGTGGACAAGGGCCTGGATCAAGGCATTGACAGTGAGTGTCATGCAGTGATGGTCCTGAGGTGGGAACTGTGTAACACTGGAACGTAGGAGGCGAGCCTAGCACATCACTCCATCCAAGCAGAAATGCAGCGACTCATTCCCCAGGTAATTTTTCATGGGGACACAAATTTGTTTAATCTTTTCTGTAGTACAGTATAACAGTGATATCAGCACATAAAATATGTGTATCTTTCAACCAGCAATCCTCCTTTAGGAATTTATTCAAGGAAATAAATTGAGGAAATAGAAGTAAAGAGGACTCCAAAATGTGGGATAGGCCCAACCCAGTACTGGAGTCCTGAGCTCCTCTTCCATCTTATAAAATAGGGACAGCTCTTGTCTATCGCCTGGTCATTTCATTACTGTTATGGAATTGTGCACATGTGATGTTGGGTCATTTTTTTTCAATCGTGGAAAGGAAGTAAGAAGGTACCAATGGCATAGTAAGAATTTATATTCAGAATCCAGATGTTAGAGTCAGTCACCACGGGTTGCTAAAGGCATTAGAACAAGTAATTATCACAAAGTTTCATGATTACCTGATTGGACATTGAGCTGTTGGAAAGCTACACTCAAGATTTCCCACAACCTTGCAGAAATTCAGCATGGATAAGTTGAAGCTAAATTCCACTGACTTAGGAGTATCTTGAAAAATAGGAGTACTTATTGAGTAACCCAAGTTTATTGCCCACCTCTTGCAGATAACTATCCTATATAATAAAAGGATAATATGCAAATTGAGCCTAACAGCAGAATGACTGGGAATGACTGGTCACTATGACACACTCAACCAGGGGGCACATGCACAATACAGGAGCTGCCCCCCTGGTGGTCAGTGTGCTCCCACAAAGGGAACTCTGCTCAGCCACTACCCAGGCTGATGGCTGCTAGCACAGCGGTGGTGGTGGGAGCCTCTCCTGCCTCCTCAGCAGCACTACAGATGTCCGATTGTAACTTAGGCCTCCTCCCCTCTGGCAAGTGGACATCCCCTGAGGGTCTCTGGGCTGCCAGAGGAATGTCTGATTGCCAGCTTAGGCCTGATTCCCTGGGAGTGGGCCTAAGCCAGCAGGTGGACATCCCCCGAGGGGTCCCAGACTGAGAGGGCACAGGCTGGGCTAAGGAACACCCCCTGAGTGCGCAAATTTTTGTGCACTGGGCCTCTAGGTATGTATAAAAATGCATGTCATAGTATTTCATGTTTTTCCCAAGGGACATGAAAACTATCCTTTGTGGTACCATATCAGGTATATATAAAATGTTAAAAACAAAAATATGAATACTTAAATAGTATTGATTATCATTGTGTAAAATATGACAATTATAGTCACAGTGGATATAAAATCAATAATAATAGCAGTTAACATTTATTGAACATACAGGAGCATGCAAAGGTTATATTTTAAAGTTTTTGCATTTAATAATACATTGAACTTATGACAAGTCCTTAAAGTTAGTCTTATCTTTATCCCTATTTTACAGTGTTTGGGACCAGGTTTGATTCTATGCAGGTTGACTTTAAATCCAGGACTTCATTTCAGATCACTCCATTTATTACTAAAAGGGTGCACAATGGACATGTAGTTATCTATACTAGAGTCCCGGTGCATGAAATTTGTGAACCCGGTGGTGGGGGGCGGGGGATCCCTCAGCCCAGCCTGTGCCCTCTCACAGTCCAGAAGCCTTTGGGGGATGCTTAAGCTGTAGTTGGATATCCTTAGCACTGCCACAGGAGTGGGAGAGGCTCTCACCACCACTGCTGCACTCGCCAGCCATTAGCCCGACTTATGGCTGAGTGGTGCTCCCCCTGTGGAAGCACATGGACCACCAAGGGGCAGTTCCTGTGTTGAGCATCTGCCTCCTGGTGGTCAGTGTGCATCATAGTGACTGATTATTCTGCCATTCGGTTGATTTGCATATTAGCTTTTTATTATATAGGACTAGAGGTCTGGTGCACAGAATTTATGCACATGCAGCGGGGGAAGGGCAGTTCCTCAGCCCGGCCTGCACCATCGACAATCTGGGATCCACCAGGGGATGTTCAACTGCCAGTTTAGGGATTGGGTCTAAACTGGCAGTTGGACATTTCTCTCATAATCCAGGACCACTGGATCCTAACCACTCATCTGCCTGCCTGCCTAATCATCCCTAACCGCCTCTGCCTCCTGGCCTGATGCCCTTAACTGGACCTGCTGACCTGATTGCCCCTAACCGCCTCTGCTTGCCTGCCTGATTGCCCCTAATCTTTCTGTCTGTCTGCGTGATCCCCTAACTGTTCTCACCTGCTGGCCAGATTGCACTAACTGCTCTCCCTTGCTGGCCTGATCTCCCTAACTCAACAGTTCTCAACCTGTGGTTCTCAACCCTTTGGAGGTCGAATGACCCTTTCACAGGGTCGCCCAAGACCACGCTGCACATCAGATATTTACATTACGATTCATAACAATAGCAAAATTACAGTTATGAAGTAGCAATGAAAATAATTTTATGGCTGAGTCACAACATGAGGAATTGTATTTAAAGGGCCAGAAGGTTGAGAACCACTGCCCTAACTGCTCTCCCCTGCCAGCCTGATCACCCCTAACTGCCTCTGCCTCAGCCCTGCCACTGTGGCTTTGTCTGGAAGGACGTCTAGAAGTCGCCCGGAAGATGTTCAGTCTAATTAGCATATTACCCTTTTATTAGTATAGATTAGAGCACACGCTGTGCTCTTTCTAAATGTTCACACTTATTTTTATCTTGCACTAGAGGCCCGCTGCACAAAATTTGTGCAGTGTGGGGGTAGGTCCCTCAGCCAAGCCTGCACCCTGTCACAATCTGAGACCCCTAGGGGAATATCTGACTGCCAGTTTATGCCCAATCCCGCAGGGATTCCTGTGGGATCTGGCCTATACTGGCAGTCAGACATCTCTCTCACAATCTGGCATTGCTGGGTCCTAATTACTGGCCTTCCTGCCTGCCTGATTGCCTCTAATCACTCTGCATGCCTGCCTCATCATCCCTAACTGCTCACCTGCCTGCCTGATTGCCCCTAACTGCTCATTTACCTTCTTGATCACCCCTAAGCACTCTGCCTGATCGACCCTAACAGCCTCTGCCTCAGTCCCCACCACCACAGCTTTGTCTGGAAGGATGTCTGGAATGACATTTGGAAGGTCGTTCAGCTGTCAGATCTAATTAGCATATTACACTTTTATTATTATAGATTATACCCTTTGCTCTCTGAAGGCAAATGCATCATCTAACTTGTTTCCACTTCTTCCTGGTTTCAGAGCCAGAGGCCTCATTAGACTGTTTATTTAGTCCATCATAAATGAGAGACATTCCCTTCGGCACTGAGTCTGTTCTGGAGAAATCATTTACAAGGATTCACTTGTGTCACATATAAGCAGTGCTGGGTTTTGACTAGAGAATAGTGACTTACATTTTTGAGTAAAATTATGAAATTGAGTTGGTGAAACCATTTTATGCTCAATGTCATATTTGTGCTTAGTACTAAAAAATGTTTCTCATAGAAATGTTAAGGTCAGATAGAAATAGCATTTGAACAGAGTCATAAGTTGGCTCTGAGACATCAGAGTTAGACTGCCTGCATTTCTAAAACAGGATGTAATAGCTTGGAGATCATACAAGATGAGATGTGTGGACCTTTTCCCCAAAAGTAAGGTTTCACTAAATAATAGTTAATTTTAAACTTATTATGCCTGAAATACAAATAACCACTACAAAGATTTTCTGTTGTTTTTCATGAATTTGGCCTTGGAAATTAAATATCATCTTAATTGTAATCAACATTATCATTGCTATCATCCTAAAGATAAAAATCACATCAATTACATGCATTTAGTGATGGTTTACTATGTGCTAGGAATGGTTTCTGATACAATATCTCTAATATTTTCTATTATGAAGATTGATATTATTCTCTCAGTTTAACAGATGAGGAAACAGTCTCTGTTGGGAGGGCTTTAAGCAGAACAACACAGACAAGATGTGACAGAGACTAAAATAGAATTCCAAATCGTACATTCTCATCTGCATTCACAAGGTGACTGGAAAGATAACACAGATACTTTGGCTTTTCTTACAAATATAATACTTTGATCAAAACACATGTGGATAAAGGGCAAGCAATTGGAGAGCACTTCTAGATATGCTACTTGGGATTCTGCATGCACCAGCTGTCCACCCATTCTCTGAAGAATTACTCATCCCTCTGCCAGGGTCTCAGCTTGTGTACTTGGGATAGATGAGTTACTTGGCACAGGAATAACCCAGCTGGTCTTGAAAGGGCCATGATTAAGCTCACAAATTAATCAAGAATTACCTTCTTCATTGACTTACAGCTTATTTTTAATAATGGAATTATTGAAATTGGATTTTATCATTTGATTTGATAAAACAAGACTTCTTTAATGTTTTAACCATCAACATTTAGTTTTGCTAAGGTCAATATTGGCAACTATAATTGGTATAGATTCCATTGGTAAACATTCTCCTGCCATTTATGTGATACTTATTATTAAAAATTGCCTTCACAATCTCCAGAACAATCCTCATAGCTCTATATCACCATTATTTCAGGAAACATTTAATCTTCCAGAATTTCATTCCTGATTGTATTGTTTACAAGAAATTTTATTAATCGTACTGGCTTCACTATTCAAATGTAAAAAGTTTAGATAATAGTATTGCTCATAAACTTTTAAAAATGAATCAATATATGCAGAAAGCTTCAGATGTACCTCTGCTTGTTAAATTATTAATTCCTTTTCTATTTTCACCCACCTAGACTGAATCAAACTTTAGAGAAGATAAGAGCAGTAGAAGACTATGAGTCAGGTTGCATATATATATGATTTTAAGTACTATATTTTTATGTGTAACACATCAATCTGATACAAGCATTTTTCTTATAGGAAATTTAAAAAATAGTTTATATTTAATATGAACTAAGGCTATACATAGAGAAATGTCCCTAAAAGTGAATAAAGGCTTATTGAAACTAGGTCTTTGCTTGAGCCCTCTTTAGAGGTTTGGGAATCTAGCATAGCTTCACTTCATCCTTTTTAACCACATCCACTTAACTTCTCTATCAAGTAGTTCTGCCTCGTTTGACCCAGAGACTCTTAACCCTATTTTAATTCTATAATAATAATAACACCTGTCTTATCCCTCAGAGGGTTGTTGTAGGCAGCAAAATGAGAATGACTGAAAGTGAAAATACATTAACAAGATGAAAATGTTGAAATAAATGTTACGATTATTATTAGAGGCTATGTTGAGTGGATAGTTCTTTTAATCCTAGATTTCAGTGTCTAAGAAATTGAGGGAGAGATTACTATACATATCACACAAATCTATGTTTGCTATTTTTCCTGGGCAAGTTACTGGAGTACATTTCTAGGTCTTCCTTTATGTGTGACTGAGTGACTAAGTCATAATAAGGAGTGTGAGCAGATGATGTAACTGACACCTAGATCTTGCCCATAAAAACCTTACATGTAGACTCCTCTATTGTTTTGTTGTTGTTTTTTAATTTTTGTTTTTTCTTCAAAATGACAGAATGCAAACAAGCTTCTAGGGGGCCTTGGGCATTCTTTGTTCAAAATGTCTGGGTCTCTGTCTAGATGGGCCCATGAATGGAAAAGAGATGCATCATTGACATGTGAAGAAAAATTAAGCTTGTATTATTTCAAAGCCATTACACAGGTTTGGGTCACTTTGTTATTGCAGCCAGAATAAATCTAACCAAGATAGAAATCAACTCTGATTGTGTTGAGAATAATCTACTTTAGATATTTTGATTCAATTAAGTCCTTCTAATGAAAACTTGAAATAAATTGTTGTAATCAAAATAGTACATTTTTTGCCAACAACAAAGCCATACAAATATTTCTCAGTACTCATATATGGAAACTATAGATTTGAATAATGCCTATGATGCTCATAAAATTTTGCAATGTTATGAGTATTATTTTTCATATTTTATGCAAAGTGATTATTGTATTACCAGGCTTACAGTTAGAATTCATTAAATATTGGATTAAAATGAAAGGGAATCATTGGGTTTTCAATCTTTCATGGTGGTGCTGATAAGTATGTGCTTGTAATATTTTTAAATTTTCACATGCATTTTCTCATTTAATTCACATAACACCCCCCAGGGTAAATACTATTATTACTCTCATTTTTTAGAATAGGAAACTGAGGAGCTAAGAGGTCAGGCAATTTGCCTAATGTCTCACACAAGGTCTGCAAAAGTTAGGTTGTGGTGTGATAAATGCAAACTTAAGGGACTCGAGAAAGCAAAAGTTTCTTCCTAAAACTACATGTCAGTGGGTGTACAAGAGTTTGTGATCACTATTGTTGCTCAGGGACTTAAGTTAGCCAAGTCCCCATTTTGACAGCTGCCCCCTCTCTCACTTTGACAAGAGAAAACAACTGTGACAAATCATATACTGGATCCTAAAGCTTCTTACCATAAGTGACACATGTTCAGTTTACATTTCTTAAGTCAAATCATGTCACAGGGTCACACCAGCTTTCCGAAAGGAAAATGGAGTTCTACCATATACCTGAAAGACATGCTTTCTTATGAACAGCCTTAACACCCTAAGGTTACAGATAGTAACCTTTAGTGTCTAATGATGTCAAGTATCATTTCATATGTTTACTTGTCTTCTTTGCTTAAATGTTCATTCAAAACCTTCCAATTTTTTTATTGGATTTTTTCATCAGGTTAGGAAATTTTTATAGCTTGTTTTTCTATGATTTTTGAGAGAGATCTCTTTCTCCTTGTCTCGCTGTCACTCTATATATGTATCTTTTATTATTTATCCATCATATATGATATATTACATATAAATTATATACATATTCAAGTTTATACATATAAATTTTTAAATTTTGACGTCTATTTTATCAATTTTCTCTTATCAACCAGACTTTTGGAATTGTATCCAACAAATCTGTTTAATCCAAATCCCTTATGTTATCTGCAATAATTTTTATAGTTTTACATTTTACCTTTAAGTCTGTGATTTATTTTGAAATTTCTATATGGTGAAAAGCAGGGATCAAAGTTAACTTTTTATGTTCACATATTTAAATGTATCAGCATCAAAAGTTGAAATCATTTTTTCTCTCTCCACTGATTATCTTTGTAATTGTAGCAAAAATCAATTGTATACATGTATGAAGGAGCCTATTTCCAGACTCTATTATTCCATTCACGTGTTTGGAATACTTTTTATCAGTATCATGATATGTTTATTACCTGTCTATAAATTAGTTATTATTAGCCATCAATTTTGTTATTTTTCAAAGATGTTTTGGTATTTACTGACCCTTTGCCTTTCTGTCTGAATTTTCAAATCAGTTTGTCAATTTCTATCAAAACAAAAACAAAAAGAGCCTTATGGAGTTTTAATTTAGGATATATATTGAAGGTATAAATCAATCTGGAGACTTAACATCTAAATAACATTGTATCTTCTGATCACAAACAAGGTAAATATCTTCATTTATTTAGATTTTGTTAATTTTCACCTGAGGACATTTTTTCTATTGGTTTTATTTATTTTATTTTATTTTAGAGAAAGGGTAAAGGGAGGAGGGAGGGAGGGAGAGAGGGAAGGGGAGAGAGGGGAGAGAGAGAGAGAGAGAGAGAGAGAGAGAGAGAGAGAGAGAGAGAGAGAGAGAGAGAAACATCCATGTGAGAGAGGCACCGATCGGTTGCCTTCCCACACTCACCCCAATCTGCAAATGGGGCCAGCAAGCTTATAATGCAGGCAGGTAACCTTGACCAGGAATCAAACCTGTGACCCACTGAGCAACATTGGACTGGATCATTTTATCTGTACGCATTTGTACTTTTTATTATTACACATGTGTTTTGTTTTGTTTTTTTCAATTTTTGTTTTTGGTATTATATAGAAACATGATTGCTCATTTTATTAATCTCTCATTTCTGTATAGCTCTATCAATTACTTTCTTGTAAGTCTCCTTACTTTGGTCCTCGGGCTCTTAGCTATAACTCCTCAGCTTAGAGGTCTACCAGACCCATCTGTTTGTATCAATATTCTTGGCATGCATTTCTGTTTACATCATTATCCATAGGAAGGCTGGGAATTTGGTGACACCAGGTACTTTCAAAGGTGGCTTGTTTTTGAGGATGTTGCTAAAAAATGAAGAATTTTTTTTAAGTCTTTACAAAGACAGTGATCAAACCCAGACAAAGAGGAGACAGCCACTCAGAATCATAGTGAAAGGACTTCTGGTGACAGGTGACCTTCAGTTCAGGTCAGTGCAGGAAAGAAGATGGTTGCAATAAGTGGATATCTCAAGAATCCTGGACAGATTAACTGTGTGTATCACTATATAGCAAGGAAATTTTAATTTATCAGAAAACTTGAGAATTAATTAATGGCAGGTATCTATAAATCTAAGGGAATGAAATGAGATAATTAGCAACTTCAGGGAAAACGAAAAGTTGTACAAGAATGAATATGTAATACCTGTGGCTGCTTACTCAGGCCAAAGATTTACATAATATGATTTCATCATGCATAATTATTTAACAAAATAGGTGAAATATCATTAGTGGGAAAAGAGGAGTGGAGGCATCCATGTATATCTATGGTTAAAGCATGGACTCACATCTCTTCGTAGCCGATAGAAAATGGCATGCACTTAAACATGAAGAAAAAATAATAGTATAAGAGGTTTTGTTTTATTTTTGGCATTACAGAGATAAATGGCAAAAAACACGAATATTAAAAGTGGTTGCTTTGAGTCAGTAAAAATCTGCTGAGCAGCAGTGAGCAGGAGGCTGCTGGTTATTATTTAGCTAGTAGGTCTGTACATGTGTTATTTTGATTAAAAGTATAAATCATAAACAAAAGTTATCACAATGTCAGAGCTTATACTCAGAAGCTTCAATATGTCTGTTCAAGCTCAGGATCTGAATACAGATTGCGTGGTTTGGAATCTCAGCTCTACCACTGATTAAATTATACCTGAACCTGTTACTTCCCTTACTGATGCCCAATTTCCTAATATGAAAATAAGGGAACTGTGTTTGTAAGTGCCTCATAAAGCTGTTAAGAGGATTCAAAGAGGTAATATTTGTGAAGTTCTTAGTATTGGTACATAGTAAGTACTATCTTGCAGGTTATTATAGTAAAAAAATAGTGATATCTGAATCATAAAATTGTTACCTTGGCTTCATTTTAAATTGTGTACTGAAGAACCAGTGACAAGAACACAGAAACATCACTCTTCCTTCAACATTTTCATGGATTTTTCCTAGATTTAAACTATTAAAAGATATTTTGAAAGTCAGTGCTCCTATATCTGCTTGAAGAAATGTTTCCTAGCATACTGGTCAGATTCTGTTTGCCCATTTAGTTCATATAGTCAAAATTTTTTTCCCCAAAGCACTCAACACGTTGCAGTGTGATTTTTCAAAACCAGCAGTGTGGAGAAACAGCTGGCCTGGCCGAACTTCCTGGCCTAGTTGTGAGCCTGAGTCGGAGAGATAGATTACTAGAAGGAAAGTTGGCCTACTTTGAATCTTTCGATAGGAGGAATTTGTTAAAGCAAAAATGACCCTGAAGGATGTTACTGGTGTAAAGAATAGTTTATTCTGGTTTCCACTTATTTGTCAGGCACTAGGGAAAATACAAACTGTATTAGCCTCCAGGCATCAGCTTATCCGATGGAACCACAGCAAAATTATTCCAAAATATGTATTAAAACCAGCAACAGAATAAAATCAACCTTTCCTATCTTTTCCTTATTTTAGTAACCTTTTTGAGATTTTTTTTTTCTTTGTGAATATATATTGCTCAGTATTGTAAAAGGAACATTGTTATCTTGAGGAAAATATATCTCATTAACTCAGAAAAAAATTTAAATAGCAACATAACAATGAAAATCTCATACTACATATTTTAGAAAGATATTTGGTATATCATGAACTCCTTAAGGGCAGTGACTTTGACTTTTATTTGTGTGCTTCTCTCACTCTGTAGAATGTTCAGGACACATTCTATGTTCAATAAATGTTTATTTCATTGAGTTCAATAAGTATTGGTTTAAACTCTTTAAGGGACGTTTGGTTTTTATTGTGAGTCTGAGGTTGTCTAGATGAATATTCCATTTACTCCTCGTTTTGTACTGTGAAGGTCACCATGACAGGGCAGTGGGGAAAACATGAATAGAGGGACGTGATGAGTTGAATCATTTCACCAAGGCAAACACCAAATGCTGTTTAACCGCCTGCTTTTAATTAACTTGTCCAAAGATTTTGACAAAGGCCTCCAGTGGATTACTAAACAAACCCAGGTACAGATTACTCCCATTTAATCATTTCTTGCCTTTCCTGGCTTTTAGTAGAATTGATGTAATCATGTCTATTGTATCCTCTTACCTAGTTTACACTCCTCTTCTGTTTACATTTGCAACCAGGAGGATTGCAGGGATAATCTTGCCTCCTCCCTGTTTGCTATAACTGCTCCCAGGTTGAACACATACTTTAGATATCTCCTGATATTTTTACTTGGGATATTTCCAGTGCTATTTATATGTTTATTTCTCTCCCTTGGTTTTTTATAAACATTTTTATAAGGAGCCATTTCCTTCTTCCATTTACTATTTTAAGAAAATAAAATTATGGTACTTATTAAAAAAGAAACTCATGAAGATAATGCCTTTAGTATAATATCCAATTTCCTTGATCTTTTATTTCTCATAAATCTTTTCCATCCCTCTCTCCCTCATTACAAAAAAAAAAAGAAAGAAAAAAGAAAAACAAAGGATGAAATATTCTGAAACTTGCAAGCTATCTACAGAATGAGATGATCTGATACAAATCAATTTTCATCTTCAGAGTATTAAATGAATTAATTCACCAAAGTAACTTGAAACATAATGAAAGTAAAATGCAAGCAAAGAATTTGAATGACCTTTAAAAAGCCTCAAATAGAATTGAATGTCAATGTCCTGAGAAGGAGTTCCCTCTGTTCATTTCTGGCAGCTGCGCATTTGAGCCTAGTGACAGGGTCGTGAGGACTTGCTGAGTTTTTCTAATAACTTGGATTTTATTTTTGGTGAAATTTTACCATTTCTAGCAGGACCACAAATTATTTTTTTTAATTTCAATTATTCCTTTAAAATACTATTTTTCCCCAAAAAGAGCTGTTGTGTTAGATATTCCTTTTATTTGGTATATTTAAATAAACAACTATGTTTAAGTCACTGTCAGTGTTACAGATATTTCAATATGTCACAAAAATTAGAACTATTTTTGTGATCAAAAGTCAGACTAGGTAAGCAGTTAAGGTGCTGAGGAAATCAGCTGCAATTGTCCACATCCAAATGAGGAATCTTAGAAAATTCAGCTTACAAAGATCATTTCAAGAGGATGGAGAAAAAACAGAAATGAATAGAAGCAGAAATAATAATACTAACCTAGACATGTTTGATGAATAAAATGAAGCCATACTCTAACATCAAATTATTAATACTCCTCCAACATATTAGAATTAATTGCATACTATATAGTATGTGAATAGTTACTTATGACCCCATCAATCAATTTTATTATGCATTTGGAAATTTATATAACATCCTTCACTGGTTCCTCATTCTCAATTATAAAGAGATGAAACAGGAAAAATATGGAGAAATCCAAGTTAGGGTTTAAAAAAATCATGCAATGTAAAAAGTTGTATTTATGTACTGTTGATCTAAATACATAGAAACATAACAACTTCCCTCAGCATAGATCATCAAAGGAAGGCATTTGAACTGTTATTTTAATCCACATAACAGAGATTAAAGTATCCTATATAATAAAAGTCTAATATGCTAAGTGTCCCACTGTTTGTTTGACCATTCGACCTGTCACTATGAAGCACACTGACCACCAGGGGGCAGACCCTCCAACTGGTAGATTAGCTTGCTGCTGGGGTCCAGCCAATTGGGACTGGGCAAGACAGTCTGGACACGCCCTGGAGTCCTCCTACAGCCCCTCGCTGGCCCTGATTGTGCACTGGTGGGTCCCTTGATCTGGCCTTTGCCCTCTCGTAATTCAGGACTCCTCAGGGGATGTTGGAGAGCCGATATCAGCCTGATCCTGCAGACCAGGCTGAGGGATATCACTGGTGCACAAATCCATACACTGGGCCTCTAGTTATATAAAAAAGTAGAACAACCAATGGTTTTCAATGTAAAAAAAGCGATGCTAGAATAAGAATAAAACTATAGAGAATCAGGCATTAAGTCACTGGATATAAAGAGAAAAATATGGTGTCTACCAATGCATGGACAGCTACATTTATTTTTTCTAAGATCTAAAGTACTTGTACTCCCACAGCTATATGAAAAATAAAGACGTGTTAAACACTAAAACTGTAATACATAGAGCCATTATCTTTATGTTACCCACCTTGGTAATTGAACTACAAAAACTTAGTTATTTCATTATGTTTAAAATATATTAGGATAGATGATAAGCAAATTAACACTCCAGAGTAAATGCTACTAATTGACAGTGTAGACATATATAAGCAAATGTGTGTGCTTTTTTTCTATTTGATTTTCTAATACAGCTAGATGCCTACCTAAATTAACTCCTGATATGTCCTTGATTAAAAAGTAAAAAATAAATATATATATTGAGAACATACTACGTAAAAATCACTGTGCAAGCATATAAAAGATACAGTTAAATGTAGGGACAGGACATAGTCCTCTTCTTTAAGAATTTTTTAAAAATATCAATTTATATGCTTATAAGAACCAATTATTATAATTGTAATTATTATTATATCACTCTAATAGTGTATGAAATTACATTCATATATTAACTTAGCAAATATTACCAGTCTCTCTCTCTTTCTCTTTTGTTAATCCTCACCCAAGGGTATTTTCCCATTGATTTTAGAGAGAGTGGAAAGAAAGAGGAGACAGGAACATCAATATGAGAGAGACACATTGATTGATTACCGCCTGCAGAGGCTCCAGACAGGGCTGGATACGGAGCCTGCAACAGAGGTACATGCCCTTGACCAGAATCAAACCCAGGACTCCTCAGTCTGTGGGCTTAAGCTCTATCCCCTGCATCAAACCAGCTAGGGCTGTACCACTTGCTTCTTCATATTGTGTACGAACCCAGTCGTGAATACCACTTTCGTAGTTATAGATTTGGGAGCTTTAGACAAAGGAGCATAGTGTAATAGATGTAATGGGTGCAATATTGTAACAATGCTCCAAGAAAGAGACATAACTTTTCATTTCCATGGCTCAAGGCTTTAACCCTCTCCTCCACAGCTGACTTGACTTCCTTATTCAAGGTTGATTCCATTACCACATTCTAAGAGCTGATAGCTTAAGAAGAATATGTTCTTAAACCTGAACTTCGACATTTGTAGTAACATTTGGGATTCAGTGAAATTAGTTACTCAATGTAGTTTTTGGTTCTGCAGTTCTAACATTCATATGTCAGGATTATTTACACAAGTAAAAATACACATTTCTAAATTGCCAAGACATGTCTTAGAATATGAAAACATTTGAGAGAAAAATGCACTGACAATAAAAATTTGAAATGGATCCAGTGAATATTAACATTCCTTTTCACTTCTAAAATTCTATCTTCTCTACCCAGGATTGATGTTGGAGATAGAAGAATGGATTGTGTAGTTCTCAGGGCTAAAAGCAAATGGATTTTTATTTTTATTTTTTACTAAACTCAATAATTTCAGCAGCAGGCACCTAATCTGGATATTACATTTTTGTGTGAAGGTGCCTTTTCTGCATCTCATGCAGTAGGCATTTAGTCCTAATGGATGCTATTTGCAGACACTGCTTCACCATAAATAACTGTTTCAATGAGGTCAGGACCTTTTGTGCTCAACTTGTAGTCAATGTTTCAGCTGAATGGCATCTGTGCTTATATACTGCTTCAGGGGAAAACACACGCATATGCACACAAAATCTCAGCCATTGCACAAACCACATCTCCATTCTACACATCATTATTTGTGTCAAGGAAGTTTTGGTCAGAACGAAGGAAGGTAAATTGAAGATGACAAAATTTCCCATGTTTTCTAGTCAACAATCAAAATGTATTGTACTCTGCTGCATATCTGCTTGGATCCATCCTACATATTTTATTTATTTTCTCATTTAGTTCTAAATAGCTAGACCTACATTTAAATTCACAGATATAGAGTGTGGAGCCTCTGGGCACATTTAAAATACAAGGAAATAAATATGCATTCTTACAAAAATGCTATAAAAATTACATTAGAGCTCAATTTTCTTTATGTAGTGAGAAAAGAGAGGAAAAAGAAAGCCGAGCCTGAATAGACAACTAAATGTTTAACCATATTGAAGTAAAATTGTGGCTTCATAAAATAAACTGTTACAGAAAAGGGGAATGGCTGGGTAGCAGAAGAGTATGGAGAAATACATGCTTTCATAATGATATCAAACTCATTTACCACACAGTAAATATGCCTATTATTATCACTGTTTTATTATTATTGTTATTATAATTGTTTTAATTGCTGAGTCATTAAAATCCTTAAATAAGTTAATTATCTTTGAAGGATTCATTAATATCTTTTGAATTTATTTCATATAGCAATTGTAAGACAATATATAGTTTCATAATTGAATCATAATTGAACAAGCATCATAATTGGCAAAACAAATGTAGTAGATCTTATTTTAAGGTAACATGCTATTCAAACTCCTATATGAATGAATATTGGACCTCAGGCTATTTCTGAGAAAAAGAGAATTTTAAAAGAACAACTTGTTAAGCTAAATCAGTTGTACTCTGTAGTATAATAATAATGAGAAAACAATGGTACCAAAGCTGTAGTGAAGAGAATAGTTTGGCACACAGGAAATGTTAATTTTTTTTTCAATCTGGTTCATTAAAATTATTGCAGAGTTTAATGATTTTCCTAGCAACTATTAACATCTCTTACAGTCCATTATATATAATAATTTAAAACAAACTTGCCATAAAATAATAAACAAAAATAATATAATATTAATACTCTAATTATTATGATAATGGACTTCTGGATGTTTGCAGTAAAAAGAGAATTTTACAAAGATAACTTTTCTAGGTTAATTAATTGCAATGTGAGTTCGGAAGAATTGAAGAGAACCATAAACTTGAAAATATTTCTTCCAAAATTAAAAAAAAATATGTTACTGTTTGATTGGGTTCAAATGAAATGAGTGAAATGGCCACACTCATTCATAAATGTTTTACTTTATAACTAAAATTATACTGTGCACTAAATTTTAAATTGTATCTTTATAAAAAATAAACTATAGGCAACTAAATGTAAAAAATTATAAATTTAAATGTATGTTCTTTCTGACAAAGAAATAATTGGGAAATATATAAATTGGGAGTCTTCTGGGACCCTTGACTCTAGGAAAAACAAGTAATATTCTTTTTTAAAGTTATAGTTCTTTTGTAATTATTCTAGATATGAATTTTTAAAAATTTACAGTTTGCATTACTTATCAATGTCTTGATTTGAGTAAAAATGATCTTGATGTTTTATCTCTAATTACATTTTCCCCATAATTGAAAAGTGCATAAAAGAAGATAAATGTAGCCTATGGTTTAAAGGTTTTCAATTTCAAAATTATCAGTATTTCAAAATGTTTCAGTGCCAAAGAAAAAGAACACCCTGGATACTAATGAATAGAAAAAAATTAGTAAAAGCTAGATAATTTTAACAATAATTTAGAAAACAAAGTTTTGTGCTAATAACAGTAGGCATTTATCTTCAATTACCCTATATGATTTGCATTCCTTATCTGTAGGAAACTAGTTTTAAGTAATTAATATTGCCTTAAAAGGTATCTAGATCTTTTGCCTAAGGAATTCTTCTAAATGCCATAGAATTTAAAAATTAATGACCCAACTTAGAAAAAATACCACTTTCAAATCCTTAATTTAGATTATTGTAAGAATTATCCCAGAGTAAACATACAGAGTAAACAAGAAAGCATGATAATAATAAAAATTAAATAAAATCATTGAAGTGTATGTATATACTAGGAGCCCAGTGTACAATATATTGTGCCCTCGGTGGGGGTCCCTCAGCCCAGCCTGTACCCTCTCACAGTCTGGGACCCCTCGGGAGATGTCCACCAGCTGGCATGCCTGGTCAGCCTGGGTGAGGGGCTGATGGCAGTTTGTAGGTTGGCCAAGCCCACCCCTCCTGCCCCGCCCACCCCACACACCCCATGGCCCACCACCTGCCCATCATATCCTGCCCACCCCAACGCCTGCACCGCACCCGCCTCTGTGGTTGCCCTGCCGGCTTCCATCTTGGCTGAGTTAATTTGCATACAGTCACTCTGATTGGCTAGTGGGCGTGGCTTTGGTGTCCCAGAGAAACGGTCAATTTCACTATTACTCTTTTATTAGAGTAGATGTGTGTGTGTATCTAATTTCCCCCCCCTGGATTGAGTGTTGTAGTAGGCAGCCCCTTCCTTTCATTCTATTGAGAATTCAACTGACTTCAAAAGGAAATAGTATTTTATAGAGAAATCATTGACAAGACAGAGAATTCAAAATATATCATACTATACACAGCTCCAATTCTGCTTTTGTAATTTTCCTGTCTTAATGATTTAAGAAGCATGTTGATAGGTAATCTAGTTCCTTCTTCGTCAAAGTGTGACCAGCAACATTGTGTAACCTAAAACTCAAAACCCTAAACCCCACCCCAAACCTACTAAATCAAATATTGCATTCTAACAAGGTCCCGGGTGATTATTATACATACCTTGGTGTTTTCGCCAATTTAATTTAAACCATAATCCCAAAAAGTAAGGGATACAGAGATGAGGTTAAAAAGCAGGAGCAGATCAGGAAAGACCTTGTCTGGCATGTTGTAATGAGATAGGTAAGAAAAACCCTCACTTAGTAAATTCTAATTAAATTAAGACATTTGCTCAATGTCCAAAGTCAGGGTGTCCTACAGTCTTGGGAACTTTAGTATCTGGGTTAAGTTTTACTGAAATTTGTGTTGACTTTAATTTTCAGCTGATTGAATAGTGGGTACAGCTTTCCCAGGTGCCACATCAAGAGGTCTCATCTCATATATCTTTCTTAAAAGTAAAGAATTTTTTTCTTAATATTTCTCTTAAAAGACACTGTTTCTCATTTGCCAGAACTGGACCACATACTATCCCTAAAACCATTAGTAGCAAGGGAACAATGGATTACTATTATTTGCTCAGGTAATTAACATCAGTCCAGGGGCTCAACATGGGGTCATTTTTCCCTGTCATTGTAGGGTTAGGTTAAAAACTTGGAAAATGGTGTTTTGTTGAGATAGAAGAAAGAGAAAGGTGTTTTGTCAACAACTTTCTCCTGTAGTCAAAATAGAATCACTGAAAAAATTTTAATTGGTAATTGACATGATCAAATATGTTTCTGAATATGATATGTATATTTTAAAATCTTTTTAAAATTAGCTCAATGAACCTAAGCTGATTTTTTAAAGAAATAAACAAATTGACAAACTTTTTCATAGCATCTCTAAGAAAGAAAAGACAGGTGTCAATCTAAAAAAATCAGAACTGAAAAATATTATATTTGATACCACAGAAAACAAAGAATCATTAGACTAATATGAATATATGCTAGCAAGTTGGACAACCTGGAGACATGGATAATTCCTAGAAATATACAACAAATCAAGACTGAACCATGATGAAATAGAAAACTCCACGAAATGAACAGATCAATACCCAAAAACTTCTTATCTTTTATTATAATACCACCTTCATAGCACTGTTAGAATACTTGTTTTTGTTTTTATTTTTCCTTACTATGTTTGAATGGTTTGTCTTAGCTATTTCAGTCTTTTTACAGTACAATACCTATGCATATTAGACTCTAACAAGGTTTCTTGAGTGGCTATTTAAGAATACCTCTTTAAAACCAACTTTTCTTGTGCTAAATATCGATTTCACAGTTCACCAGGTTGTTAGAGTCTTGAAGTCAAAACCTGTGATTTCTTTAGTGTTGCACTAAATTAATCAGTGATTACACACACACACATACATCCTTCAATATGTTTATAGATTATATTAAAGATAATTGAGTTATGAAATTAATTCTGCTTTTTAAAAATATATATTAGGAGAAAAGCTTATTTTATACTTAAAATATAATTATTTATATTCCTTTTTTCACTTGGTGGAAAATAGATGAACTGATGCAATAGCTCCTAGATTTCAGCCTTCTCTATTAACATTTTTATATACTCTTTCAAGATCTTCCACATATTCTAAGGAAATTAAGGTAAAAAAAATGACCATTTTCACTTGCTTGAGTACTTTTGATAACATCTAATAGCCCATTTGCATAGATTTCTGTTACAGAATCTATTGACCTAATACAGACGTTAGATTAACCTTCACGTAGACTCAGTAGAAAAAGCTATTAAGCATGCATGGATGGTTAAAACCGGATATACAAGCAAAGTTTATAAACCAGATCGAATGAGAAACACCAGACTTATTAATCAGAACCATTTTCCCATTCAACCAGGATAGCAAACACTTAATAAATTATATTCTGTATTTTAAAATACTTAATTCAATGATTTTGCAGTACATTGCACAAGCAATAGCCTTGTCAGACTCTCTGAAAAGTTCCTGGAAAGTGTTAATTGACAGGAACTTGTGAAATTCAGAATTCAGTCTTGAATATTGTGCTGACTAGTTATTGATCTAGCACTACATAAACTAGAGCAGAGCAAAATATTAAATTATCTTAAGAAGCAGATTATGTTTGGCAGGTGAGGTCCTATGGACTTAATTTTTTAAAAAGCTTTATGAAGTTATCTTATATTTTTCCTTACCCTACATTTTATAGAAATTATATCTAAAATGATGTGATAGGAAAAAACTGAGATTTTGGAGAAAGGTCCTTAGCTTGAATCTCTGTTCACCTACTTATTAGTTAGATAACCTTGGGTAAAGTGTATCTTTATACTTTCTCTCTTGTCCAAGCTGAGCTGATAAGTTCTACTTCACAGTTTGTAGGGATTAAAACAATATATAACAAGAGTAAGAGAAATACAAAGATAGGTATGGTGTCAAGCCCTGTGCACTTAACCAATGAAAGACTTATTATTATTGTCAAATATATGTGAACTGAGATTCTCAATTCACCTTGGACTCTGTTGATTTCCGGAGTAGGGCCCCTTAGCATATAACATAAATGAAACCTCATTCTTGTTACATCAGGGGGTATTTGAGAAAGTCATTTAATTTCTTCATAACTTTGATTTCTATGTGAAAATCTGTTAAAGATGAAGAAAAAGATGGTTTTGTTAAAATAGCTTACTAGGATTCTGTAGTTTAACAGCTTAACAGTAATGATGGCAAACTACCATGGTACATATGAGGTATTAGGCACTCATTGTTTTAAGTGTTTTGCAAATTCTAGTTAACTAATAAATTTAATAATCAAAAGCCTCTCGGAGAGAATTAGTCTTATTATTCCTATTTTGGATTTGAGGAAATTGAGCCATAAAGCTAAGTAGTTGGCCATGGTCACATAGCTGGTAAGTATAGTAACAACATTGACTGTCAGTTGCAAAGCGATGCTTTCCCCCAATGATTTTCAACCTATTTCATAGCCTGGCTCACAAAAACTAATTACTAAAGTTCTACAGCACACCAAACAAACAAATAAACAAAAAACAAACAAACAAACAAAGACATTAAATTTTTACCTTTCTGACAAAAAATAGGTATAATTTTGATCCATTTACACCAGACTGCAATTGCTGTATTAGCTGTTGTAATTTTTTTTGCTTGTTTGTTTTTTTCCATTTTTTTATTACATAAAGTATTACAAAGATTAGTACATATATCTCTTTTTCCCCCTGCCCTTCCCCCAGCCTCCCGCACCCCTCCAGTGTTTTGAGTCCATTGATTATGCTTAAATGCATGCATAAAAGTCCTTTGGTTGATCTGTTACCCCACCTCAACCATCCCTGTCCTTGTTGCTGTAATTTGACAGTCTGTTTGATGCTGCTCTGCCTCTGTATCTATTTTTGTTCACCAGTTTATAATGGTTATTATTATCCATAGATGAGTGAGGACATGTGGTATTTTTCTTTCATTGACTGGCTTATTTCACTTAGCATTATGTTCTCCAATTCCATCCATGTGGCTGCAAATGATAAGAACTCCTTCCTTTTTACAGCAGCATAGTATTCCATTGTGTAGATGTACCACGATTTTCTAATCCATTCATCTGCTGATGGGCACTTAGGCTGTTTCCAAATCTTAGCTATGGTAAATTGTGCTGCTATGAACATAGGGATGCATATGTCCTTTCTGATTTCTTAGGATATATTCCCAGAAGTGGGATCACTGGGTCAAAAGGGAGTTTCATTTTTTAGTTTTTTGAGGAAACTCCATACTGTTCTCCACAGTGGCTGCACCAGTCTGCATTCCCACCAGCAGTGCACGAGTGTTCCTTTTTCTCTGCATCCTCTCCAGCACTTGTCATTTGTTGATTTGTTGATGATAGCCATTCTTACAGGTGTGAGATGTACCTCATTGTTGTTTTGATTTGCATCTCTTGGATGATTAGTGACTTTGAGCATGTTTTCATATGTCTCTTGGCTTTCTGAATGTCCTCTTTTGAAAAGTGTCTATTTAGGTCCTTTGCCCATTTTTTGATTGGATTGTTTGTCTTTTTTTTGTTAACTTGTATGAGTTCCCTATAAATGTTGGAGATTAAACTTTAATCAGTGATAACATTGGTAAATATGCTCTCCGATGTAGTGGGCTTTCTTGTTGTTTTGCTGATGGTTTCTTTTGCTGTTCAGAAGCTTTTTATTTTGATATAGTCCCATTTGTTTATTTTCTCTTTAGTTTCCAATGCCCTAGGGGCTGTATCAGTGAAGAAACCCCTTTGGCATATGTCTGAGATTTTGTTGCCTTTGTATTCCTCTAGTATTTTTATGGTTTCCCATCTTACATTTAAGTCCTTTATCCATTTTGAGTTTATTTTTGTGTATGGTGTAAGCTGGTCTTCTAGTTTCATATTTTTGCATGTACCTGTCCAATTTTCCCAACACCATTTATTGAAGAGAATGTCTTGATTCCATTGTATGTTCTTGCCTCCTTTGTCAAATATTAATTGAGCATATTGGTTCGGGTCGATTTCTGGGTTCTCTATTCTATTCCATTGGTCTATATGTCTATTCTTGTGCCAGTACCAGGCAGTTTTGAGAACAGTGGCTTTATAATACAGCTTGATATCTGATATTGAGATCCCTCCTACTTTGTTCTTCTTTCTCAGGATCGCTGCAGCTATTCAGGGTCTTTTTTTATTCCAGATGAATTTTTGGAGAGTTAGTTCTAGGTCTGTAAAATATGCTGTTGGTATTTTAATGGGGAGTGCATTGAATTTATAGATTGCTTTGGGTAGTATTGACATTTTAATGATATTGAATCTACCAATCCATAAACATGCTATGTTCTTCCATCTGTTTATGCCTTCTTCTACCTCTTTTTTCAATGTCCTGTAGTTTTCTTAGTAGAGGTCTTTTACCTTTTTAGTTAAGTTTATTCCAAGGTATCTTAGTTTTTTTGGCGTGATGGTAAATGGGATTGTTTTTTTAGTCACTCTTTCTTTATGTTCACTATTGGTGTACAAAAATGCTATAGATCTCTTGGCGTTAATTTTATATCCTGCTACATTGCTGAATTCATTTATTAAGTCTAATAATTTTTTGATGGAGTCTTTAGGGTTTTTATGTACAATATCATGTCATCTGTGAATAAGGACAGTTTTATTTCTTCTTTTCTAATTTGGATGCCTTTATTTCTTTTTCTTATCTAATTGCAATGGCTAATATTTCCAGTACTATGTTGAACAGGAGTGGTGAGAGTGGGAAACCCTGTCTTGTTTCTGTTCTAAGGGGAAATGGTTTTAATTTTTGCCCATTGAGAATGATATTGGCTGTGGGTCTGTCATAAATGGCTTTTATTGTGTTGAGGTGTGATCTTTCTATTCCTACCTTGCTGAGAGTTTTTATCAAAAATGGGTGCTGGATTTTGTCAAATGCTTTTTCTGCATCAGTTGATATGATTAAGTGGTTTTTATCTCTTAATTTGTTTATGTGATATATCACATTTACTGATTTGTGTATATTGTACCATCATTGCATCTCTGGGATAAATCCTACATGGTCATGGTGTGTGATCTTTCTGATGTACTGCTGGATCTGATTTGTTAGGATTTTGTTGAGAATTTTGGCATCTATGTTCATGAGAGGTATTGGCCTGTAATTCTCTTTCATTGTGTTGTCTTTGTCTGGTTTCAGTATTAGGGTAATGCTGGCTTCATAGAATGAGTTTGAAAGTGTTCCTTTCTCTTGAATTTTTTGGAATACTCTGAAGAGGATAGGTTTTAGATCTTCCTTAAATGTTTGCTAAAACTCCCCTGTGAAGCCATCTGGCCCCACACTTTTGTTTGCTGGGAGCTTTTTTATTACTGCTTCAATTTCTTCAATAGTGACTGGCTTATTGAGATTTTTAGATTCTTCCTGATTTTTACAATGTTTTATTTTTCTAGGAATATGTCCATTTCCTCCAGGTTGTCCAGTTTGTTGGAATAGAGTTGTTCATAGTATTCTTTAACAATACTTTGTATTTCTGTGGGGTCTGTTGTTATTTCTCCTCTTTAATTTCTGATTTTCTTTATTATGGTCCTCTCTCTTTGCTTCTTGGTGAGCCTGGCTAGGGGTTCATCAATCTTGTTTATCCTTTCAAAGAACCAGCTCTTGGTTTTATTGATCTTTTGTATTATCTTTTTGGTCTCCATGTCATTTATCTCTGCTCTAATCTTTATTATTTCCTTCCTTCTGCTTACACTGGGCTTTTCTTGTTGCTCTCTTTCTAAATCTTTGAGTTGTAGGGTTAGGTAATTTATTATCATTATTTCTTGTTTTTTGCAGTGGGTTTGTAGAACTATGAACTTCCCTCTCAAGACTGCTTTCATTGTGTCCCATAGATTTTGTATTGTTGTGTTTTCATTGTCATTTGTTGCTGTGATGTTTTTTATTTCTTCTTTGATCTCAGTGGTAACCCAGTCATTGTTTAATAGCATGCTGTTTATTCTCTATGTGTTTGATTTTTTTGGATTGTTTTTATTGTAGTTGATTTCCAGTTTTATGCCATTGTGATCTGAGAAGATACTTGATATGATTTCTATCTTCTTGAATTTGAAGAGACTTTGCCTGTGCCCCAATATATGGTTTATCTTTGAGAATGACCCATGTGCTCTTGAAAAGAATGTATATTCTGTGGCTTTGGGGTGAAGTGTTCTGAAGATGTCAAGTCCATCTGCTCTAGTGAGTCATTTAGGATTGATGTTTCTTTGCTGATTTTTTGTTTAGAGGATTTGTCCAATGGTGATAGTGGGGTGTTAAAGTCCCCCACTATGATTGTATTGCTATTAGTCTCTCCCTTGATATCTTCCAGAAGTTTTTTTATGTATTTGGGTGCTCCTATATTGGGTGTGTGTATGTTTACCAGAGTTATTTCTTCTTGTGGAATGGCTCCCTTTAGTATAATGAAGTGGCCTTCTTTATCTCTTTTTATGTCCTTCACTTTGAGATCTCATTTGTCAGATATAAGTATTGCTACCCCAGCTTTTTATTTTTCATTTTCATTCACCTGTAAAACCTTTTTCCATCCCTTCACCATCAGTCTGTGTGCGTCTTTTTTTCTGGGGTGGGTTTCCTGAAGACAACAGATATATGGGTTATTTTTTCTTATCCACTAAGTTACCCTACATCTTTTGATTGGGGCTTTTAATCCATATACATATAAAGTTATTATTGATAAATACTTGTCTGTTGCCAATTTATTCTTTACCCCTGTGTTCCTTCTTCATTTCCTATTTTTTCTTTATACAGTAGGCCCTTAAACATTTCTTGCATTGCTGGTTTGGTAGTAATAAACTCCTTTAGTCCTTTTGTGTCCGTGAAGCTCCTGATTTCACCCTCAATTTTGATTGATAGCCTTGCTGGGTACAGTATTCTTGGATTCAGACCCTTCCTTTGCATGACTTTGTATATTTCATTCCATTCCCTTCTTGCCTGATGTGTTTCTTTTGATAAATCAGTCACTAGTCTGATGGGGGATCCTTTGTAGGTAACTTTCTGTCTCTCTCTGGTCACTTTTAAGATTCTTTCTTTGTCATTGATGTTTGCCATTTTAATTATAATGTGCCTTGGCGTTGGTCTTTTAGGGTTCATTTTCTTTGGAAATTTGTGAGCTTCTTGGATTTGTGTGGGATTTTCTTCCCTATATCAGGGACGTTTTCTGTCATTATTTCTTCAAACAAGTATTCTATTCCTTGCTCAGTTTCCTTTCCTTCTGGCATCCCTATTATGCGTATGTTGTTTCATTTTGTGTTGTCCCAAAGTTCTCTTAGGCTCTCCTCCTGCTTTTTAATTCTTTTTTCTAGATGCTGCTCTGCTTGGGTACTTTTTCTACCTTGTCTTCTAGCTCACTGATGCAGTCCTCTGCTTCTTCTAATCTACTATTGATGCTTCTATTGAGTTCTTTATAGCGCTGATGTCATTTTTCATTTCTTCTTGGTTCTTCTTCATTTCCTCTTGGTTCTTACACATATTGTTGAATTTGTCTTCCATTCTTTTCATCCACTTTATGACCATTTCTCTGAATTCTTTCTCCAACGTGTTGCTTGCTTCCATTTCATTTACTTCCCCTTCTGGTGATGCCTGTTTTTCTTTCATATGCGGGCTGTTTCTTTGTCTCCCCATGACCTCTCTTCTCTGAGTATTTGGTTATATAGTTTTTTCTCTCCTGTGTTCATTTAAAGACACAAAATACAACACAGCAAGGCACAATGCACAAGGAACTGAAGCCAAATGTATTCACGATACTTATAACCCCACTAAAGGTTACCACCATAGAAAAGAGAATTAGGGGATAAAAAAGAAAGAAGAAAAAAAGAAAGGAAAAAGGGAGTTCCAAAACAAAGTTGGGAAAAGGAAGGAAAAGAAAAAGTAAGAGCAATAAGAAGAGAATGAAGTAGAAGAGGGGAAGAAACTGTATGGGGAGAAAACTCAAATAGAACAGTCACTAATACCAAGGAATGTCAGCAACAAAGACCTAGAGATGAATGGAATTCATCAACTAATCAACTGATTAACAATTAATATCTAACAAGGTAAGGGGAAACAGAATAAAAAAATATAACCAAAATATAACAAAAAAAAAAGAAAAAGAAAAAGTGAAAAAGTTTCACCAACAAGCATAAAAAAAAACCAGTATAATAAACAATTAAGCAAACAACAGCAGAAGAACATAGAAAAAATTTTTTGGATAATGAAGAAAGAGAAGAGTGAGGTATCTGTGAGCTTGGAGCAGGGGATTGAAAATTGGATATCTTAGTAGGGTTAAATTGTAACAGGGGGGTAAAAAGAGGGAATAGGGAAAATCTAAAGCATGAGTAGGGTAAGAGAAACTGGACAACAACAGGGGGAAAGTGAGGAAGATGTGTTTCTTGGCATAAAGGTAAAGCTGAGATAGAGTAAAATGATGCTATAGGAAAACTGAAAATAGAATGAAGAACACTAATCTCAAAATAAAATAAATAGAAAATAAAATGACTATTAGAAAAAGAGAATAAATAGTAGTAGTAATAATATTGATTAAAAATAAAGATACAATAATTAAAAAGGTAAAATCAAGTGAGGAAAAAAGACAAAAAAATTGTTTCTTAAAAGAAAAAAAAAGAAAAAGAATTTGAAAAAATGTGCAGTAGTGAGGGTCATTCACTTCTTCTGCTCTTCTTATTGGTATGCCTTTGTCTTGTCAGCTATTCAGGAGAGTATTGAAGTTCCCTGCGATTCACTGCTCCTCTGTGTTGTCAACCACAGTCCTGATTTTAAAGCCAGAAGTATTTCTGCCTTTATTTGTGTTTACAGAAGAGTCAGTTTGTGAATCAGCCTCTGGGTGGCAGTGATTCTGGAGTGACCTCCATGGCTATCAGTCCTCTCTAGCCAGTATTTAGGTTCCGTTTTCCCTATTGCTCTTAATACTAGTTTGGTACTATGGACTGCCCCAGAGCTGGTTTCCGAATCCATCACTCCTTGCTCTGCTTCTCAAGACCCACAAAAACAGCTTTCCCCTGCAGTCTCCGTGAGCAACCCCAATTGGACACTCCTATGTATTGGGTTTAACAATCACACACAGAGGAAAAAAGGAGCCCTTCCGAGGATGTGTGCAGGCTCACAGCCTCCACCATCCAGTTCTGCACACAACTCTACCAATGTCTCTTCTCTGCATCCTAAAACTGAGGCTGTCTTTTCATGCCCAGATCAGTTATGGGCTGGTTTTTTTACGGCTCCCTTATGCTAGCAGCCTGTGGGACCCCTTTCTACACTCGGGTCACACTGGTGCCAACAGCCTAGGACTTTGTGGAGTGCAGACTTCCCCCACGCGCATTTGACTCCCACCTTGAATACAAACCATGCCTTTATCTAATGAAATCTGACCTTTCCGTGAGGAGGAGCAGGGCTCGTCTGGGTCCACGTATTCTTGGTTTGAGCTCCAGTGTTCCTGGGTTCCTGGCTGGTCCCTGGGTGTCCTGTTTGCAGTATTTCTGGATGTATACGATTCTGGTAACAGTCACCCAAGATGGTCTGGTCTCCACAGCAGAGTCGGCAGCTCCGGGAGAGATTTCAGCAGCAGTGGAGGCAGCACCCGGTTAAGGGAGCCCCATTCAGGTTCTCCAACAGTCCTCTGGAGTATAGCTGTCACACACCCACATGTTTACACGCTTGGTACATCCACACACTCTCCATTCCTTCTCTCACTCTCACACTGTCCTTCAGTCTACCTTCTCGTCAGCAGCCATCTTCCCCACTCTTTATTTCTGTTGTCATTTTCTTGTTTGACACCCTCAGTGCACTGGACTAAATAGGTAGGGATTGCATGTTCTAAAAACCCTTGCACCACACCAATGCAGTGCAGCACACTGGTTGAAAAATCACTGCTTTAATCATTATATAGCACTACCTTTCAAGTATGCTTTGTTTCTATAAGTAATTTTATAATCAATGTGTGTGCCTGTTTTTTTTCAATGTAAATACAACAGGTAATTATAATTCTTGTCAATAGATTCATGTTTAAAATTTTATATACATTCATTTAAAAATACTTAAAAGGGTGCTTTCAGTATTTGTATGATGCATTAAGTTTATTTGCAAAAATGTGAAATGGGTAATTTCAGATTGAATCTCAACATGAAGGCATCATCTCATATTTATATATACATTTTAAATTCTCCTTAGTTTTAATTTCATAAAGATCTCAGGGAATGGATTCTTATTAATAATTTAGAAATTATTCACTTTTGGCAAAGGCCATTTATGGAACAAAGATCTTTTATCTCAGTGGATATCTTAAGCAAAATTATTATTTTTTTAATGTATTAGCTAGACATCTAACTCTACACTTGTCTTATGGTTGAAAGTAAAACATTTAGTTACTTATAAACCACAGAAAAATGGGATCCTACTTTGGCAGTTTTCTCTGTTAGAAATTGTTTATTTTCTCAGAAAAAAATTTTCAACTGAATTAATCTATATATATAACTGGTCACCTGGTGCATGGATTTGTGCACATTAAAAGGAAATTAATGAACAGAGAGAAACAAGATGCGGCATAGGGTAGACACCGTATATGCAGCCGTGAACAACTATTTCAGAAAAACCTCGAAAAGAACACACGGACACCACTCGCACCCACAGGACGGCTGGCTGAGTGAAAATCCTACAACTAGAAAAGAGTCTGAGACTCAGAGGAGTGGCGGAAACAAAGTACAGAGGTACGGAGGCGTGCGCACGGGCTCGGGGAAGGGCTGGCACCGGGGGACGCGGTTCTTTTCCAAAACGGAGAGAGCCACAAGCTCCCAGCGGCTCTGAACTCCAGTTCCAGGCGAGTTTCAGAGGTCCCACAGACACCCAGAGACTGGCATCAGAAGGAAATCCAAAACGGGTTTCTCTCAGCGTTGCTTGCAGCAATTACCGTGGGACACAGAGACCTGGCGCGTCTCTCAGCGCAGGGCTGAGAAGCGCCATAGCTGTTTGCTCCGCCCCGCCCGGCGAACTCCCCGAGGCCCCGTCCCTCCCAAGTGCGTCAGAGGCTTCTGCAGCAACGCCTCCTTAAAGATACAGGAACCAGCCCCACCCAGTGGCCAGAGAGGGACTAACCTAAACAAAACAGATCCTCAAGGAACACACTCGGGGCAGATGCAGTGAGCATAAAAGCTCCACTGTAACAACTCTTGCCCCATAAGGGTGTCTCCAGCACAGAAGTTCTCCCACTGTAGACACAGCTGACTCTCGTAACCAAGTGGCTTAGAGGTTAATCCCTCACAGTGATCACCTAAATCAGAAAGGGAAGAAGCCACTACGATGAGACAAAACAGGTCACAAAGGATAGAGAT
>PVJC01014082.1:0-36977 GCA_004026665.1 Murina feae | reverse complement strand
TTCAGGGCAAACCAGCCAGCCCCCACCCATGTATCCTATATAATAAAAGGATAATATGCAAATTGTCCCTAATAGCAGAATGACTGGAAATGACTGGTCACTATGGCACACACTGACCACCAGGGAGCAGACACTCAATGCAGGAGCTGCCCCTTGATGGTCAGTATGCTTCAACAGGGGGAGCTCTGCTCAGCCACAAGCCAGGCTGCCAGCTGCCAGCACAGCGGTGGTGGCGGGAGCCTCTCCTGCCTCCTCAGCAATGCTAAGGATGTCCAACTGAAGCTTAGGCCTGCTCCCCACTGGCAAGTGGACATCCTCCGAGGACTCCCGGGCTGCCAGAGGGATGTCTGACTGCCAGCTTAGGCCCGATCCCCCAGGGAGCGGGCCTAAGTCAGCAGGTGGACATCCCCTGAGGGGTCCAGACTGCAAGAGGGCATAGGCTAGACTGAGGGACCCTCCCCACCCCCCAAGTGCACAAATTTTTGTGCAGTGGGCCTCTAGTTGACATATAACATTGTATAAGTTTAAGATGTACAACATGTTAATGACACACTTATATATTACAAAATTATTGCCACTATATTGTTAACTAGTACCTATGTCATATCATCACATAGTGTCTCTCTCTCTCTTTGTGCCAAGAACATTTAAGATTTGCTCTCTTAGTAACTTTCAAGTATATAATACATTATTATTAACTATTAGAGGCCCGGTGCATGAAATTCATGCATGGGGGGGTACCCTCAGCCCAGCCTATACCCTTGCCAATCTGGGACCCCTCAGGGGATGTCCGACTGTCGATTTAGGCTCAATCCCTGAGATCGGGCCTAAACCGACAGTCGGACATCACTCTCACAATCCTGGACTGCTGGCTCCTAATCACTCACCTGCTTGCCTGCCTGATTGCCCCTAACTGTCCCACCTGATCATCCTTCACTGCCTCTGCATGCTGGCTTGATCATACCTAACCTCCTCCCCGCTGGCCTGGTCGCCCCCAACTGCCTCCCCACTGGCCTATTTGTCCCTCACTGCTGCCCCCTCCCAGCCTAATTGCCCCTAATTGCACCCTTTTGCCAGCCTAGTCACTCCTCATGCCCCCCCCCCCACTGGCCTGGTTGCCTCACACAGCCTGCTCTTCAGTTGTTTGGTCATCCCTCACTAACCCCACTGCTGACCTGGTTACCCCACACAGCCTGTTGTTCAGTCATTTGGTTGTCCTCACTAACCCCCTGCTAACCTGCTTGTAGGCAACCATCTTGTGAGGGTGTGATGGTCAATTTGCATATTACCTCTTTATTATATAGATATTCACTATTTTGTACATTAGATTGCTATAACTTACAACTGAAAGTTTTTACTCTTTGACCAACATCTCTCCTTTTTCCTCAACTTCCAACCCCTGGCAACCACCATTCTTCTCTCTACTTCTATGGGTTCAGCTTATTTAGAGTCCACATATAAGTGAGTTTACACAGTGTTATTTCCCTCTGTGTGACTTATTTCACTTAGCATAATGCCATCAACTTTCACCCATGTTGTCACAGTGGCAGGATTTCCTTCTGTCTGATTAGTATGACACTGTGTGCGTGTGTGTGTGTGTGTGTGTGTGTGACATTTTCTTTATCCATTCATCTATTGATGAAAACTTAGGTTGTTACCATGTCTTGGCTATTGTGAATAACACTGCAATGAACATGGGTACAGATATATCTCAAGATAGTGATTTTATTTCCTTTAGATAAATACCCAGAAGTTGGATTGTTGGGTCACATGGTAGTTCTATTTTTAATTTTTTAGGGTCTTCTATACTGTTTTCCATAGTGTCTATGCCAATTTTTCTAAAATGGATGTGCTTGATGGGTACATTCCTCTCATTCAAGTGGTTTTCTTGTCATCACCTCATTGCCACCAGTCCCCAGGCCCTTGCACTTTGGCAAAGAGGAAAACATGTAGAGGATTGCTTACATTCTTTTGGCCAGTTTGGTCACATGGCCCCATCAAGTTGAAAGGAGCCTAGGGCAGATAGTCCTGTTTGTGTCTGAAAAAAATGGAAAGTTGGTTTGGTGATTAACTAATTTCTGCCATACCTGTTTTCTTTTCTTTCCTTTTCGTTTTATCCTATTTTTCTCTTCCCTTTCCTTTACTTTTCTTTTTTTCTGTTCTCTAATATGTTTACATAGAGTCTAGGTCTTGTAACCACTAAGTAAAATTATAATCTTTGCCATCTAGAAGAAATTAGAAATATGATTTTACTTTTAAATTCTTAATCATCTTCCAAGGCTATTAAAAAATAACTGAAAACTATGATTATAGAGATTACTATTGATTTAATATTTAAATCCTATAACAAAGTAAGTGGTAATGGGATATTTTTCTCTTCCCAACTACTCCATTCTCTTCTATGTCAGGTATTTGCATCCCTTGCTTTGTGGTTTTAGAAAACAGTAGGAAGGAAATGAAAAACTGGCAACAAAGATAAAATGACTGTTCAAAATGTATCTGCTCCTCCGAGTTCCTCGAGTATTTTGTACGTTTTGCAGTGAACGCTAACTTATTGTTGGGGATAACTGCTGTGAAGAATGCATAGCTTTGGGAGAACTGTTTCTTGCATGGAGCTGAATAAAAAGTGGAACTTATGTAAGCTTGGTTCATAGTGTCTCTATTTTATAGATGCTGAATGGTTTCTCTCCACTATGAACTTCCAGAGGTTAGCAAAAATATTCATATCACAAATAAAAAACAAAATGCCTACTCAGTAACCAACAATATTTTTCAGATAATTGCTATTACAAAAAAATCTCTCCATAAACTTTGAATTTTCTTTTAGTAAAACATCATAAAATGATTTTAGTTCTTCACTCTGGATATATTAGGGTCAAATATTTTTGTTGGGTGATAAGCCAGTAATAACCTGGGTTATTTTAACAACCAAATTATTTTCCTTCCCTATAAGCCAAATTTATAATTAATCTATTTAAGAAATAAAGACAATTAATAAAAATCTGTTTTAATTTTCATATCTTGACCTAAGAAATAGAAGGACTAAATCATTTCACATTTTTGTATTTTTCTGACTGAACTAGAAGTGCCTAAAAACAATTTTCCCATAGCTTTATTTATGTATTTCCCTGGCTCATTGCAAAACAATTTTAAATGCAATCCTGAAAACAATAAAATCTCCTTAAACTACTATCCAAACTGTCTCGTTATTTTGGTGGAACTGAACGAAGATAATAAACATAGTCTTTACTCCACGGCATTGAAAAATGCTGACATGTCTCAATCATTAACTTCTGGAGATTGTATTACATTTTACTTAGTAGAGGTTTTACATATATATTATCATGGTTAGGTCTTTGAAATAAGGCATCCTACATATATTTTTAGGGTAATGACTTGGTATAGTGTAGTATTTGAGAAAATGTCTGGAGCTAGATGGCTTGGATTCAGATCTCAGCTCTGCCTCTTAATAACTGTGTTATTCTGGGCAAGATATTTAATCTTCCTGTACCTCAATTTTCTTATCTGGAAAATGGGATAATAATAGTACTACCTGGTTGGGTTGTTGTGAATATTAAATAAATTAATATACATAAAAACACTTGAAATGATGCATGACTCAAAATACGTGTTTTATAAATGTTTATCTTATTATTATTATTACCAGGGGAATTGAATATTTCATAAAATACATATTCTAGATAACAAGTTTATTCAGTCAGTTTCAAAGCCTCCAGTAGCCAATTTTCGTAGGTCTTTCTAAAGTGGATCCTATGTGTCGATGTTTCTTCTGTCTTAAGGAAATTAAATAGAATATTTTGGTGATTCAATCATCATTAAGATTCAGAATCATGATGACCATCATAAATGGAACTTAGCTATAAATAAGTGATTTGAATCAGGTGATGTTGACATGATTAAGATGATATTCAGGGTTGGTTTGGGAGAGTGTTTTGCCTGGTGCAGACTGCTCTACTGTTTGAGTCCTCTGGCTATCTTATGTAGGCTTTTAGCCTTCACTGTACTGGTCCATACTAGTACCCGGCTTTGAAATCCCTCCTTCTCTTTTGCTGTGGGTTGTAAGCAAGAAAATAATTCATTTAAAAAAATTGTGTATAAAGTGAGAGAATAGGCATCTAATCAGGCTGTCAGTTTTCCCCTGAGAGTAAATAAAAACATGAGTGTATTTTTTCCCTTCTGAGTGAGGGTTATGTTTTAGAACAGGGATTGGAAAACTATTGCCTGAGGCCCAAATCTATTTGTGTAAATAAAGCTTTATTGGAACACAGCCACACTCATTTGTTTACATATCATTTACTGTTGCTGTCACACCACAGGGGCAGAATTGAGTAGCTGCCGCAGAGACCATGTGGTCCACAAAGCTTAACATGCTATCTGATCTTTTGCAGAAAAATTTGCCAAACCTGTTCTAGAGCTTTAACTTTGGGCAGAGTTTGAAGTAAATGAGATGTTATTATGTTTCGTAGCCTGTTAACTTGCATATTCAATTATCTGTGGCACTGCCTCTGCTAAATTTATTTTGCATAAACAAGAATGTTTTGCAGTAGCTTATCTGGATAAAGAAAAACAGCCCACAATAGCACATTTAGAATATAAAGAGGAGGTGAAAATGTGATTGTCAAGCAAAGTTATGTGGGAATCCTCACGCTGCTATTGCTCTGCTGGTATCAGTATATCACAGGATATAAAATTATGTAACTTTCTGTTGTGTTCTATAGAATATTCTAGAAATATCAGCAGGAGCTGGTTTTCTTATACAATTGTGCAGTGTAAATGTAAATACCTCTGTTGTCTTTTTTTCTCACATATATCTATCTGCTCTTTATCTTTCTCCTTACATTTACCTTTGTTCTTTATCTTTTCTGTGAAAAAATTGTTTTGAGTATTCCAACATTGTATTATTCAGGAACATAGTGTATGGAAAAGGACTCTGAATTTGGTTATGAATTCTGATGTAGTCACATTACAGAAGAGAAATCTCAAGGAAGTTACAATGCCACCCCAGACTGAATTTCCTTGATTGTAAAAGAGAGATAATCCTGGCTCTGCTCACCACCTGCTATGGACTGAATTTGTGTCTCTCTCCCCCTTCCCCTCCCACCCCCACCTTCCCCGGCCAAATTCATATGTTGAAATCCTGATGTTTAATATTATAGTGTTAGGAGGTAGGTCCTTGGAAAGATGATTAGATCATGAGGACAGAACCTTGATGGGGTTAGTACTTCATAAAAGAGACCCCACAGAACTCTCTAGCCCTTTCTGCCATTTGAGGTGAGAAGTCTTCAAAGTGGAAGAGGACCCTCACCCAACTAGCTGGCACCCTAAGCTTGGCTTTCCAGACTCCAGAACTGTGGGAAATAAATTTCTGCTGTTTATAAGACATATAGTTTACTAGGGGCCTGGTGCACAAAAATTTGTGCACTCGGGGGGAGGGGGGGCCCTCAGCCTGGCCTGTGCCCTCTCGCAGGCTGGGACCCCTTGGAGGATGTCCACCTGCTGGCATACCTGGCCAGCCTGGGTGAGGGGCTGATAGCTGTTTGCAGGCTGGCCAAGCCCCCAGTGGGGACCCTCACCCCATTGGGGTGTGGTTAGCCTGGGTAAGAGGCTGAGGGCTGTTTTCAGGCTGCCCACACTCCCTTCAGGGTTTGGGTCCCTACTGGAGGGCCTAGCCAGCCTAGGTGAGGGGCTGAGGGCCGTTTTCAGGCTGTCCACAGCTCCCATTGACCCAATGTCCCAGCAAGGCTGGCTGGAATCAGGTTTCTGGGGTTTATCTTCTATAATTGAAACTTTGTTGCCTTAAGTGGAGGCCTAGGCAGACAACTTTGTTGCCTTAAGCAGAGGCCTAGGCAGGCAACAAAGCCTCCTGTTTGCTTCAGCTCTCTGGCTTTTATAATTGAAACATTGTTGCCTTGAGCAGTGGCCCAGCTGGCCTAGGCAGGCAGTTGCAACGGAAGCCTCCTGTTTGTTCTAGCTCCTTGGCTGCCAGCCTCCATCTTTGCTGGATTAATTTGCATACAGCTGCTCTAATTGGTTGGGGGCTTGGTTTGTCTGGTGGGTGTGGCTTATGTGTCTCAGAGTGATGGTTAATTTGCATATTACTCTTTTATTAGATTAGAAGAAGATGGTATTTTGTTATAGCAGTCCAAAGAACTAAAACATCACATAAGGACGAGCAAGGGAGACTGATCTAGAAGAGGACTCTGCAAGTGCATATTATTATTTGTGTCATTAATAATGTTCTCTGGCTGTTTTCTTCTCGTACAAAGATGCATTATGTTTATGGAACAGAATATAAAAAGGATTCTGCATGCGCTAAAATTGTCTACGGGCTCTGGTATGAGGCTGTGAGTGTGAAGAGATTGGGTGTGAAAGCCTCTGCACACTGCTTATGTATTCCTAGGGTATCTGCTTCTTTATGCACTTCTCTAATGTGAGAGTTGACACTTTAGTGCAGACCTCTGGGAAATTTGCAAAGAAAAAAAGAATAACTTTGGAAGGGGAAGAGGAGAGTGCTTAGTCAGTACAAAAGTCTGAACAGAAGCAAATTATTGTTGATTTATTTTAGCTACAGGTCTTTAAGTGAATCTGGTATGTGGACAGGAAGGCTGATAATTTTTTCAAGATGAAAGAAGTAAGTTTCCTGTAATGAGAATAGACTGTTAGTGCTGTGGAAATCAGAAGTCCCCTGTGATGAGGCTAGGATAGAATTACTGAAGGATGAAGGGAGCATGTGTGATTCTACTTTGTTTTTATTGGAGTTCACAAAGAAAAACAACAATTTACTGGGAGTAAGATATTTATTTATACTTGTAAACGATCACTCCACTTTTATAATTTAAGGAGATGGTAATAGTTCAGTTTTGAAGTGCAATTATGTTGAAGATATTTCCTCATAATCTCACTGTTTTCAAATGATTGCAAAAATTTTAAACTGAGTATTAAGACCTCTTAGGTAAATTGTCATTTTAATTCTTTTTTTTAGCAAAAATATTTTAATGTTATGATCTTGAATTTGAATTTAGGGAGACCCCCCCCCCCAATGTTACTTTTAAACTCTTGGTTATTATGCAAGTAATATCAGTTAGGAATTGCTGTGTAACAAACTACTACAAAACATAATGTCTTAAAATGTTAACTGTTTATTATTTTCATGTGTCCACTATAGCTATTTTCAACCTTTTTTATATCATGGCACACACTAATTACTAAAATTCTGTGGCACACCAAAAAAAATTTATTTTTGCTGATCTTAAAAAAAATACAATGTAGGTATAATTTGGATTCATTCACACTAGACAGCTATTGTGGTGGCGAGTGTCATTTTTTTAATTGACAATCAAAGGGAAAAGGCTTCAGTGCCTCTGACTAAATTGTTAGGTATTTCATGTCTTAAAAATTCTTTTAAAATTTTTTTATTGTGAAGATTATTACAGATGTCTCTCTTTTTTCCCCTGCCTCCAGCCCCGCCCCAGGCCTTTCCCACCCCATTGTCTGTGTCCATAGGTAATGCATATAAGATCTTTGTTTATTCTGGTCCTCTACCCCTCTTCTCTCTGAGAATTGACAGTCTGTTCTATTTCCATGCCACTGATTTTATTTTATTCACCAATTTATTCTGTTCATTAGATTTCATATTCATTTATTTTGATTTTGAGATTCAATTGTTGATAGGTATGTATTTGTTGCCATTTTGTTGTTCATATTTTTTGATCTTTTTCTTTTTCTTCTTCTTCCTCATCTTAAAGAATACCCTTCATCATTTCATATAATACTGGTTTGGTGGTGATGAACTCCTTTAGCTTTTTCTTGTCTGTGAAGCTCTTTATCTGACCTTCAATTCTGAATGATAGCTTTGCTGAGTAGAATAATCTTGGTTGTAGGTTTTTGCTATTCATCACTTTGAATATTTCTTGCCACTGCCTTCTGGCCTGCAAAATTTCTGTTGAGAAATCAGCTGACAGTCGTATGGGTGCTCCCTTGTAGGTAACTAACTGCTTTTCTCTTGCTGCTTTTAAGATTCTCTCCTTGTCTTTTGCCCTTGGCATTTTAATTATGATGTGTCTTGGTGTGGTCCTCTTTGGATTTCTTTTGTTTGGGATTCTCTGTGCTTCCTGAACTTGGAAGTCTATTTCTTTCACCAGATAGGGGAAGTTTTCTGTCATTATTTCTTCAAATAGGTTTTCAATATCCTGCTCTCTCTCTTCTTCTGGCACCCCTATAATTCTGATGTTGGTACGCTTGAAATTGTCCCAGAGACTCCTTACACTATCTTCATATTTTTGGATTCTTTTTGCTTTTTGCTTTCCTGGTTGGGTGTTTTTGCTTCTTCGTATTTCAAATCTTTGACTTGATTCTTGTGATCCTCTAGTCTGCTGTTGGATCTCTGTATATTATTCTTTATTTCAGTCAGTGTATGCTTAATTTCTAGCTGATCCTTTTTCATATCCTTGAGGGTCTCACTAAATTTATTGGTGGTTTCTAGAAAATTCTTGAAAAACCTTATAACCATGGTTTTGAACTCTATATCCAGTCATTTGCTTTCCTCCATTTCTGTCATTTGTGACCTGTTTCTTTGTCTCCGCATTTTGGCTGCTTCCCTGTGTTGATAGGGTGGCTTTCTGTGCTAGGTGTTCTATAGGGCTGAGTGGCTCAGCCTCCCCAATTACGTGAGGTGGACACTCTTGGTACACCCCTTTGTAGGCTTTCTGCACAGTCTCGTAGTAGCTAAGCCTTGATTTTTGTTGGTATCACTGGGAGGAATTGACTTCCAGGCCACTTGGCTATGAGAATCAGCTGTGTCTACGGTGGGGGAACTTCTGTGCTGGAGACACCCTTATGGGACAAGACTTGCTTCAGTGGGGCTTTGGTGCTCACTGAGTCTTCCCTCTGAGTGTGTCCCTTATGTATCTGAGGAGTTGTATTCTGGATGGTCCCACTTTGACCACTGGGTATACTGGCTCTTGGATTTCTAAGGAGGTGCTAATTTAGCCTTTGCCTAAGGCTACACAGCCTTTTATATGCAAAAGCCTCTGCATGCAGCTTGGGTGGAGCAGGGTCTCAGGGAATCAACAGGGCAGAGCAAACGGCTATGGCTGATTTTCAGCCCTGCCCTAGGAGGCACCGGATCTCAGTGTCCCATGGTAATCACTGCAAGCAATGCCGAGAGAAAGCCACTCTGGAGTTCCTCTCAGTGCCAGACAGCCTAGCTTTTCCCCGTATGAGTCTGAATCCCCAGAAACTTGCCCAGAACTGGAGTTTAGAGCCGTAGGAAGCTTGTGACTCCCTCCACTATGAAAAAGAGAACAGCATTCTCGGTCGCCAGCCCTCTCCGCAAGCCCTTTCCGCGTGTGCCTCCGTACCTTTGCGCTTTACTTCTGCACCTTTTCCGAGTCTCAGTGTTTTTCTCTTTCTAGTTGTAGAATTTCCACTCAGACAGCCTTCCTGTGGTTCTTGGGTGGTGTCTGTTTTTTTCTTTTTGTTGTGGTTTTGAAATGGTTGTGCAAGGCAGCAATTCTTGGTGTTTACCTATGCCACCATCTTGGTTTCTCCCAGGATTTTATTTCTTACTAGGGACCCGGTGCATGAAATTCATGCATGGGGGGCGGTCCCTCAGCCTGACCTGCACCCTCTCCAATATGGAGTTCTTTGGGACTCTCACAATCCAGGACCTCTGGTTCTTAACCACTAACCTGCCTGCCTGCCCTAACCACTCTGCCTGCCTGCCTACCTCATCCCCTAATTACCCTCCCCTGCCGGCCTGGTCACCCCTATTAACTTTCTTTTTTAATCTTATCCCTTTCACGCACAATTGTATTTGGCTTCCTTATCGGCTTCTTCCTCTCACACAATTTTTCTCCTTTATGTAACACTTTTCCTACTGACTCATCATTTATAAACTTTTCTTTCCTCCTTATTTCCTACTTCTGTTCCATCATCATTCTTCCCATTTTTCTACTACCCTCCTTCTCTTCCCACATTCCTTCTTTCCTTTATCTTTACCTCTGCCCACCCTCCCCTTTTCCTTCCTTCCCACCTTAATTTTTTTCTTCACTTCCTCACTCTGACCTGCTTTGCTCCCTCCCCCATTCCTTCCTTCTTCCCATTCTCCTTTCAAGCTCTGCCAACTCCCCCTTTATAACTTTTCTTTCCTCCCTCTTTTTCTCTCATCCTACCTTTGCCATACATTCTTCTCCACTTACTGCCACTGTTTTAATACTATCTATCTACCTGCCTAATTATCCACTATCATTTATCTTTTTTTCTTTTCTGACTTCTACTTTTAAAATCTGTTCCCAGTACACAACTATACTTGGTCTTCATTATAGGCCCTGCAGTTCACTCACACATCCTCCTTTTTTAACTCTGCTGTCCACTGACTCTTTTATAAAGTTCTCCCCTCTATCCTGTTCCACCCCTCCCCCACCTGGTTACTTCCCCTCAAATTCTCCCTGGCTGATGCTCCCTCCATCTGCTCCCTGCCCATCTCTCCCTCTCCTGGCTCCTGGGGGTTCACCCCAGCTCTGAAGGGAGACAGGGGCCTCTCACAGGAGATCCCTGCCTGAAACTGATTGGAGGCCCTCTGCTGGGACTTGGATGGCCGGCTTCTGGTCCTGCAGCTGTGGCATGGGAGTAGACCGACCTTGGGCTAAGCCTCCGTGTGTGCTTGCCCCCGTGGTTGTTTCCAGGCAGCAGCAGTGGCTTGCAGGGCCTGGAGCCAGCCAGGCAAGCCCCCACCCCTGTGGCCAGGGCCTGGGAATAGACTGATCGCGGGGGCAAAGCCTCTCCACGTGCTTGCCCCCGCGGTTGCTTCTGGGTAGCGGCAGCTTGCAGGGCCTGAAGCAGCCCGGCTGGGGCTTGCCTGGCCAGCTCTAGCACTGCAAAACCACTGCTGCCCGGAAGCAACCGCGGGGGCAAGCACACACGGAGGCTTTGCCCCTGTGATCAGTCTATTCCCAGGCCCTGGCCACAGGGGCTGGGGCTTGCCTGGCTGGCTACCAGTCCTGCAAGCCACTGCTGCCCAGAAGCGACCTTGGAGGTAAGCACACACGGAGGCAAGCTCCTGGCCTTGCAAGGCGCCCCCCCCCCCCATCTGTCTATTTCCAGGCCGCAACCTTGGGGCCTGCTCGCTCCTCCCGCCCTGCTCCTCTCACCCATATGCCCTGCTGGACCCGGGTGTGGTGGCCTCTGCCATCTTGGCTAGGCTAATTTACATATAGTCGCTCTGATTGGCTGGTGGGCATGGCTTACCTGTCCAGAAGAGACAGTTAATTGCAATATTACGCTTTTATTAGTTTAGATTTCCCACTGTATAAGCCCTGGAGAAACCTCAAACTGGACATGTTTCAAAGAATACTCATTATTCACCATTTGTACATCCATACATGTCCTCAGTCAACAAATATTTGTTGAGTGGCTTCCATATATTTTAGCCATTAATAATATAGTAGTATACAATATAGACAAAATATCTATTGTGTATAAATATTGTTTATAAGCTTTTGGAACTTGCAGTCTCATGGGGCTTGACAGACAGTAAATGAATACATGAATAACTCATTTTAATGATTGGTAGTGATAAGTTATGAGAAAAATAAAGCAAGATGAGCAGGTAGACAGTGATGGAGGAGTGAGCTGGTGTTCAGGGAAAGCTTCCTAAGTGAGGCAATGAGCCTTGATGATCTGGGAAGGATGCTGTAAGCAGATGCAAAGGCTTCCTGAATATTCAGTGGGGCTGCAGTCACACGTCTGCTGGGAAGTGTTAGGAAGTGTGCTGGGACGAAGAGCAGGGGCCAGGTCATTTGGCCTTTTATACAGTACAGCAAGGTCTTTGCATTTATTCTGAGCAAGTTAGGAATTCTTTGGTTGATTCAGGGTATGGAGAGATATGGTATGGTTTTAAGGGTAGAAGCTGTGAGACTATGGCAGTTGTGTTAGAGAGAGATGCTGAGGGGTTGCCTCAGGAGAGCAGCAGTGGAGGCTGAGAGGATGGCAGACTCTGGAGCTCTCCAAGATGTGTTTCATTTAGATAAACCCAATTTAGATATTGAGATCAGCTTTCCAAAATTTGAGCATATGGAGAAGTGTTTCCCAAAGTAGACCCAGCACACTTCCAGTGATATCTGAGTTCATTTTAGATGCTATGTCATATGAAAGGACCTTGTAATTTTTAATAATTACTTATTAATTTAATGTGTATCAGGTAAGATATAAAAACTTTAATATGAAACCTATGATTCTATAGTTATTGCTTGGAGTGAGGATAAAGTATTGAGTATACTACAGAGCTGAATGCAGAAGTAGGAGAATTAGAAAATTATGAAGATTGTATCTGAATGACTAGATTTAGGCCATGGTGACAGGGTTATTTACAAGGTTTAGTTCTGAAGGACAAATGAATGGTGAGTCTGGGTTTTAGGGTCGTGTGCAACTGTAATTCCATGTTACCACGTACTGATTATCTGTGAGTGTGAGGCTCTACACTAGGTACTTGCTAGATGAAATTTCACATAGCAGTACTTCTCACTGTAGTCTGTGTGATGTAGGTGGTCAAGTTTTGATATTCCCATTTAAGAGATGGGGAAGTGAAGTTCACAGGGAATAATTTGTTCTAGGAAGTCTGAGTTTTCAGATAGTGCAAGATTTCAAATGTAATCATAGTTTTGAAAAATTCTCTGCCAACAGGGATTTAAACTATTGGTACACTAATGAAGCCTCAGCTCCTAAAACGATTTCTGATATCTGCTGGACATTCCATCAGTATTTGCTGAATGAATGAAAGAAAAAAACAGTGGGTCTTTTATTTATGTCCAATGCAAGAGGGATGATTGTTCATGTTCCCCACAATAGGATGACTTTTAGGAAGTAATCACCTGGAGTTGAATCGAAAAGGCCATATTTGGGTACTATAAAGTGACTTACTATGCCCTCTAAATGCAGGTTCCCCAATGTCCCAACCTTGGCCTTATATATTTTTTCCTATTCTTCTTCTTCTTTTTTTTTAAAAAAAATATTTTATTGATTTTTTTACAGAGAGGAAGGGAGAGAGATAGAGAGTCAGAAACATTGATCAGCTGCCTCCTGAACACCCCCTACTGGGGATTTACCCACAACCAAAGTACATGCCCTTGACCAGAATCGAACCTGGGACCCTTGAGTCTGCAGGCTGACGCTCTATCCACTGAGCCTAACTGGTCAGGGCTTTCCTATTCTTCTTTAAGAATCTTACCCACTCTTCTGGTTGTAATTAAGTGTACAACTCCCAAATTTGAGACTTTGGTCCTGAATTCCAGTCATAGATCAAATAAGCCCAGTAACAAACTTGGAGTCAATTTAGAACAGCATAACCTTTGGCAAGTCACTTAACTCCCTTGAGATGCAATCTCTGTCAGTCAGAGGAAGAGATGAAAGCTGGATCTGAGGCCTGATCTGCCCCAAATTGACATGCATCAGAGGAAGGAGAAGGGCCAGATGCAAAGGGAGAGTGACATCAGGGGAAAGATGACTTGAAAGGCAAATGGAATTCAATTTCCATTCCTCTAAAGTATCCTTGTATTGCCTTCGACCTAGAACTTTCTAAGTAAGGAGTTAAATACAGTCATGAGTGGCATAACAATAATTTGGTAAACAGCAGACTACATATATGATGTGGTCTCCTAATATGATTATAATGGAGCTGAAAAATTCCTATTGACTACTGATGTGACAGCCGTCATGACATCATAGTGCAAGACGTTACTCACATATTTATGGTGATGTGGTATAAACAAATCTACTGTGCTGCCAAGTAGTCAGCATTACCATCTAGATTTATGTCAATGCACTCTATGATGTTTGCAGAACTGAATTACCTAATGACACATTTCTGAGAACATATGCCTAGCGTTAGTGGTGGGTGACTGTAATCCTTTTAGGTAAGATTTCTGTTTTTTTATTTTCAATTATAGTTGACATTCAGATTATTTTATATCAGCTTCAGGTGTACAGCATGGTGGTTAGACATTTACATAGTTTACAAAGTGATCCTTCAGATAAGTCTAGTACCCATTTGGCACCGTACACATGTATTACAATATTATTGATTATATTTCTTATGCTATACATCCTGTTAAAAGCCTAATTTTTCCCCTTAAAAAAATAAAAGGCAAAGAATTGGAAATGAAGTCATTCATTCGAGCACTTAAGACTCCTGGGTGCGGCTCTGGGGCATTGAGGGAACTCTCCCCACGGCTTCCCCGCCAAGCTCATTCTCTGTTGGCCAACAGAGGGCAGGCAGCTATGGGCAGAGCATGCTGGGAGGTCTGTGTGAAGCAGGGAGGTGGATTCAACTGACTGGATAAAGGGGCTCCTGGAAAGGGGCAGGAGCTTCCTTAAGGAACAGTGTCATAGAGTAAGGCAAGCCTGGGGAGGATTTTGCTGAGTCTAATAATATCCTGTTTCTGTAATGACAGAGAAAAACCAAATGGAAGGCCTTTATTATTTTTTAAAAAAAGGAAGATTGAAAATCTAAAGTCTTGAATTTTATATTTAAACTATTTAAAATTCCTTTATGGATATGTGTTTGTTTTAATTTAGGTATTAACGTATTTATTATTGAGTAAAAGAAACAGCTAAAAAGGATATGCCATGTTTTTCTCTGACTAAGCCCTATTTTATAGAGATGAGGAAAGAGATGTATATCCTTATTTAAAATGTCTGGAGAAAAAACAAAAAGAGAAAGCAGAACTGAGTGGAGAGATCAATAAAGGGGCAGGGTGAATTCAACAGACAGCAAGTGATAGGAAAGGTTTGAGATGATAGCTAGAGAGGGATATCAAAATGTCAGATCTTGAAGATAATGGGGCCTCAAGTGTGATCAAACAAGCCACTGCATGACCGAGATGAAGAGATGGAGGCTGCCTTGAGTGATTTCCATCTTAAGTTGCTCCTGACTTAGAACCAAAATACAAAATTGTCTCTTTTGGTGCACAGAAGAGACATTAGTGTTTCAAAAGGAGCTGTTGTAAAATATCAAGCCAGACATTTTTTTCGGACATTTATTTTTAAATATTGTCTTGAAGTCTGAGAGAGATTAATAGAGCCAATTAAATCCCCTTAGAGAACATTTGGTATCTGCCTCTTGCCTTATAGCCTCCATTAAAAGTGGAAGCAAGAAGAACTATATAACTGAAATGTCAGTTGGGACTCTAATTTTTCAATGAATGCATTTTTAAATTCATTGCTAGGAGACATCTTATTTCCTTTGTTGGGGAGGATCTTTGTCTTGAACAACAAGCAGTTAATTTGTGGAATTAGCAGCTATATCAGGAGACTAGGTAAGCTTCATAAAGGGGCTCCTAGAAAAGGACAGGAGCTTCTTAAAGCTCCCCAATGTCCCTACCTTGGCCGTATATGTATATGATTGATTTCAGAGGTGAAGGAAGAGGAAGAGGGATAGAAACATCAATGATGAGAGAGAATCATTGATCGGCTGCCTCCTACATGCTCCACACCAGTGATGGAGCCTGTAGTCTGGGCATGTGCCTTGACAGGGAATTAAATTGTAACCTGGTTCACAGGTTGATGCTTGCCACTGAGCCATGCTGGCCTGGCTTATATTTTTTCCCCATTCTCCTTTAAGAATCTTATCCACTCTTCTGGCTATAACTAAGTGTGCAACCCCCAAATCTCAGACTGTTTTGTTCCTATGTTTCAAAATAAGATTGCAGGCAAATACTCCCACTCAAACTAGCAGATGGAATTATCAGATAACACAGCAATATAATTAATTGAAATAATCTATAATAATAAAAGCATACTATGCTAATTAGACCAGATATCCTTCTGACGTCCTTCCAGATGACCTTTCAGATGAAGCCACGGCTTCGAGGGCCAAAGCAAGCCCCTGAGGCAAGCCACCTCAGCTGCAAGAGCCGAGCCCCTTGCACGGATTTCGTGCATCAGACCTCTAGTTAATTATAATCTCTGATGTTGATAACTTCTATTGGTGAATACCTTCAATATTTTCCACCTCCTTTTTTTTAAGCTCAAAAAGCATATGAGTAATGCATATTTGTGGTAAAGAATAGTTAAGTAAGAGGAACAGAAATCTTGGACCATCCCAAACTGACCAATGGGGATGTCTCTGTGCACATTCCTCCAAACTTCGTTTCAAGCTATCTCATGACGAATTTATATTTATACAAATGGATGTCTTCTGATTTATGAAAGTTATGATTGTTGCCAGATGAGCATTTACATAGCCTTACTTAGGAAAATTATTTAAAGCTTAGTGAAAAGAACAAGAAAGCAAGAGAAATGAGGTGTAAGTCAAACAGATTGAGTATTTCTTCAGCTTAGCACACATTCAGAAAGTATATGGGTTTATTTCCCACATTTTGTTTTTAACTTTTACAGCTCTCTACCCTCCAGAGCCATATCAGCGTAATGGGTGGCGACTGAACCCATGCTTAGCATTGACTTGCGCCCTGTGCCATGTTGAGATTTTCAGCTGTCGGGATCAGAGGGCTCTCTTGTTCAGGCTCCATTTCCGAGTGTACAGGAACATCCCTGGAGACAGGCAGCGGCTGCTCCCAGGGAACGGGGCAACAGTGCACTTTCCTGGGTAATGCTGACCCTGAAGACTGTGCTGGAGCATAGCGCTCTTTTTACCTCCTCTGCTCTATCAACAGCAGACCTCTCTGTGATGATAGCAGCCAGACTGATGACTCAAGTTCCAGGGTCACTTTCTACTCACAAGGAGGGATTGCTACCTAATAGCCTGTCTCAATTACTGAATGACACATTATCTTACTTATAAACATAGGCTTATTTCTGATTACATTAGGCTATTTGTAAAACGTAAAATTTAAGTTGATTGATTACTATAATGTCCTCTCATCCATATTCTGGATGAATCATAAAGTAAAGCGAGTAACAAAACTTATCCTTTAAAACATTTGGCATATTTTCATGAATAAAAAATTTACATGGGGCCTGGATGGGTATTCAGTTGGAGTGCTGCCCCATACACTAAAAAGTTTGATTCCCAGGCAGGGCACATTCCTAGGCTGCGGGTTCAGTCCCTGGTTGTGGCATGTGTGGGAGGCAATTGATCGATATTTCTCTCTCATGTCAATGTTTCTCTCTCTTCCTCTTTCTCTACAAATCAATAAAAACACATGTCCTCGGGTGAGGATTAAAAAACAACAACACACGTTGCCCTGGAGATGTTGATGTGTTTTCCTAGAAGCGTTGGTCCTTCACGCAGTGAGAACCCTTGCTTTAACAGGAGGCGCAGAGATCACAGTGTAGGAGTGTGTGAGATGGAAAAGAGAAGGGAGAGAAAGGGAAAAATGGATGAAAATTTCATTCAAAGGAAAGTTTTATCATTGGATTAAGAACTAAAGTCCATCAATAAAAAAAAATGAATCATGCTAAAGTTTTTATAAACTTGGTGCATGTCTATATTTTTATTACTGAATAAAGCTCAAATAATTTCTCACAAAAGGGAGTGAACACAGACACCTCCCAGGACGTGTTAGCATTGGCAGTTGGTTGGAGCTCGGTCGTGGCAGGAAAAGACAGCTGCTTATTGTGGCACCTCGTGCCAGGCTGCTGGGCAGCACATGTTCACTTCTCTCTGGGAAGAGCCCACTGTGAGGGCAGACTGGGAGAAACAGCAGGAAGGCGCAGCTGCATCCTGTCGGACATCATCCTGGTCTGCGTTCCTCTCGCGGAGCTTCTCCAGGGGTTAGGATGTTTTGCTTTCATAGTCATCTTGATTGTTTACTGAGGGTAGAAATGTCCCGGCCTCACCCGGCATGCTGATTCAGCCTCTGTGGGGTGCTGCTTGGGATTCTGTATGTCCGAGAAGCTCGCAGGGTGACTGTGATGCGTGGTCATGTTTAAGATCTGCTCGCATAAATTATGGTGCACAGTAGGACAGACTGACTGGAAGCACTGTGGAGAGAAAGTGTGTGGGTGCGTGTGTCCGTGCGTGTGTGCGGTGCAGCAGCTGTGAGATGAAATCAGGCTACTGGAATTTGCCAAGAAGCAGCAAGGGAGACACATTAGCCAGGTGCCAAGGATGTGGCCTAAGGCCTTCCAGAAACTCCCTCCTCTAGGGTGTGAGCTTCTGGAAAACATTGACTGGTTCTGATTAAATCCTACATTCCCCAGAAAAGGCCACCACAATGTGCTCTTTTAAAGTTCTGTTTACTGACCCTGGCCGGGTAGCTCAGTTGGTTGGAGTTTTCTCCAGATACACCAAGGTTGCCGGTTCAATCCCTGGCCAGGAGCCATACCAAAAGAAACCAGTGAATGCATACATAAGTGGAATAATGAATCGATGCAAATTAAAACAAAATTTGTTTACTATCCAGCTTTGATTTTCTCCCTCGTGCAGGAATTCTAGTATCCGACTTTCTTTAGTGTGTTTGCAGATGTCTGACAGTTCTCTGATTTCTTAGGTCTCCCTTTCATTAAGATGCCAATTTACAGTTTAACAGTATCTCCTTTGCAGAGAAACAACAGAAGCTGAAACTACATATGATGCTTTCTATCACAGCCATCCATTGGCATCCAGAGGCTCAGGAATATTCTTCATATGGTCCTGAAATAAATCCTCTGGTCTACCCTCAGGCAGGCTTGTCCTACAGGCCATAAATTTATGATAACAACTTCATAGTGTTGTACGTGATGAGAATGAAGTTTTATTTACTTCTCGAGTGTACCCCGCATAAACACTCTCTCATAGGGGGGGAAACAAGAGCCTGATGGGAAAGGAAAATGCTGGATGCCAATTGATGGCCATTATGTATGGAACGCTGGGCTCAGTGTCACTGAGGGATGTTTATAAAGGAAGCCACTACCTGCAGTTTGCTACTGCAGTCATCACTTTATATCCCAGTTCACAGATGGTCTTGGTTTCACCAGTTGAGCTGGTGTCCCATTTGGTTAGGGTCTCTTTTATACTCAATAAATGGTTATGCGGTTGCTGGGAGTATGAGAGAGAGAGAGAGAGAGAGAGAGAGAGAGAGAGAGAGAGAGAGAGAGAGAGTGTTGTTTTCTGGCATCACTGAATAGCACTCATTTCAGCCTATAATTTAACCCATTCCAAACCCACCCCTAGCATTTGTGCGCCCAAGACAAGAGGCCTCCCAGTCTTATCCCTCTCTTTTGTCCAGGATCCACCATGTGGCTGGAGGAGCCTAGTAGGAATGTGTGCAGACAAGAAATATGCTCATTCAAACTTTATTCACACTCACGATCCAACAGCTGCCCTGGTCACCAGCCCTGAATTCTAAGGGTGTGCATATGGGCATGAAGTGGCCTGCTTTTGGGAGTGTAAAGATTCACACAGTCCTTGGAAGCTGGTTTTGGGCCATTTGGGGTAGGGAATTCCATAGTCATGGGTACCTGGGGAATGGTCCCCAGGTGGGTATGTCCCCCAGTCTTGTAGACTCCTAGCCCCATGGGGAAGCATGGTTAGAGGAGAGTGGGAAAGAAGTGCTCTGAAGCATAAGCCCCCATGTTAGAGCTACCTGGCCTGCTTCTGCTGTTTAGGGATCCTGCTTCTAACATACTCTTTAGCATCCCAGGAAAGCAGGCTCATATGCATTTCTGAAGTATTTGGGATAAGAACATTTAGACAGAATAACACTTGGTCACCTGGCTGAGGCTCAGGGATATTCTTCATATGGCCCTGACAGAAATCCTCCAGCCTACCCTCAGGCAGACTTGCCCTTACAGTCCATAGATTTATGATAACAACTTTATTTTACAGTTGAAACAAAAACTGGAATTCTATGGCTTAACGTTTCCAAAGTCAACCAGAGGGAAGGCACCTCTCCCCAGTATGTTTCATCAATGGAAATTTGGTGAATGTTTTCTTTGCTTGTTGATACGTTCCACCAGGTGTGTAGATGCCAAGATAGGAAAACTGTTTGCTCAGCCATTTCCACTGTGCTTTTGTTTATCTAAGGATCAGTCAAATGGAAAGACTTTTCTTTCTTGTGTGATTACAGAATCAAATCTTTTACAATTTCAGATATTTCTTCTGCATCTATTTATGGAACTTCTTGAGTAATTACTTATTAAAGGCAAGAAACACTTTCTCTTTCCCCCCCTTATCTCATTAGGACTGAACTAGCCCACAGGGCACCACTTTCCTAGACCAGGAGCTCTTTCTTTTTGGTGACTGTTGGATACTCTGTACAATAGGGTGATTGTATGCAGCACAGAGATTGCACGCCACACAGTCCTGGAGGTAGATTTCATAAAGGGTATAAATGGGGTTGTGAGAGTGCCAACCCTGCTCATGCATGTTTCAGTCAGGAATTTCTCCCAACAGGTCCAGTTTTTCTCTTCTTTCATAACATATAGAGAAGTGAGTGTTGGAAGAGAGGGGGTAAAAAATCATGTTATTTTCTACACTTTTCTCCATTTTTTTAAGGCACTTATTCTCCTAATAATAATACAGATCTATTAAAATAGAAGCTACTAAGGACATACAGAAGGCATTTTTGTATAATCAACCATTTTGGCCAAAAATTACACCAAAGTATGTTTTCAAACTCTTGCTCTACACTGATGGTTATATCAATGAACTTTCATGGGATCTAAACATATAGCAGATGGGTTAGTATGTGATTTCCCTGGAATTAATAGTGTAAACTATGCTTCAAATAACCTATGTTATTGCCCATTAGTAACCAATAAAACTTGTACCAAGTCACACTGCTTTGGGTAGTTAATTGTCCAGTAGAAAGGTGTTCTCTGTATTCAAGCTTTAAAGAAGCCTTTATTTGATCATAAGTAGGGACTCAACTGAGCAGGAATTATTATTCAGATTTTTCTTGCTACACTTTGGTTCTCAGTGGTGGTAGGATGAGGAGGGGCGTGTTTGGATTGTGGAATCAGCATCAGATAGTGTGGCCAGCAGTGTATGTGCTTGCTCATTATCTTTGTGCGGAGCTCATTACCACTTCTCTTCTTTGATTATGTGAAAGTTTCTATTCTTATAATTTAATTTATCCCTATCAACTCCAGCCTCCCATGGCAGCCTAGAAACCAGGCTTGATAAAATTCAGATATATTTTAATTCTCTTTTATCAAACCCAAGAGAGAACTTCTTAGAGACTGTGCTGATTCGTGTGTCTTAAAAAAATCGCCATTGTGGGAATCTTGAAGTATAACGAAGCCCAGGGAGGAACAGGCTTCATCTCAAAATGTTGCAAATAGATAGAATTTAACAAAGCAAACATAACATACACTCTGAACTATTTCCCAAAATGCTAGAAGAGGGATAATTTGAAAATAGAAGCTATCCAATAGCAATTGCTGGCTATAGCGGTTCTCACAAGTGCTGAGCAGAGGCTCTGACACACATTGGGTACTTCGCAAAGTATAACAGAAGGAATGAACGGATCTGATCTTGTTCTGAGCAGTTCTGAAGCAGAGCACCTGGCATGAATGCTCACATCGACCACACAAATTGAACCCTGTTGTGTTGCGTGCTCTCCCACATATACACATGCTGTTTGATTTGGTCTTTGCTAAAACAATTCCCCATTTTACAGATGATACTGAGGTTCAAAGAAGAGTTGAACAACTTCCTCATCGTGACTAAGTATTAAGACTGGATTTGAAATGTGTGCCTTCTGACTAAGTCTGGGGTTCTTGGATTCCAAGAATTACCTGCATTTTTGAGGTCACTGGCCAGAGCAATGTAAAAGCAGCTGGCAAGACGGAAGTGGAATCACTGTTCACCCCTAAATAAGGAAGACTAAAAGCTAACGCTTGAGGCCCTTGTTATAGCAATAAAAATATGACTTAAAAGACAGGTGCACATATAACTAAAAAAAATATTTCAAAGGCCCAAGTTCTGTGCATTGGAAAAAGGAGGGAGCAGAGAAAGAAGGAAATGTCTCTACTTTCTTCCAAGCTATTTCCTTTGCTCTTCAATCCAAGTCTTCTGTCTCTTACTCAAAATTTTAGGGAAAGCTGTGACAGATGAGATTATTGGAAGAGTATTATAAATCAGGAGGGAAAAGGCTTTGTAACTCATTCATTTGCATCCTTATGTTACTTTGTAATGTTATTAAGGCTTTTAAAAATTTTAAATAGATTCTGTCTTTTCAACTGAATTGCAAACCTGTTAGGACAAGTTTCTTCTCTCTCTTATCTCTTCTTTGTCTCCTATCCAGTTGAAGAGGCTTCTCAGTGGGACAGGCAGTTGCCTGCAATGATGTATTCGAGGTATTCCAAGAAGTTTCAGTGCCCCCACTGGCCTGATCCCATGTTTGTAATATATACACATTCCATTGGAGTCATTCCTACAGATTAAGAAGTGATGTGTTCCCAAGGCCCTGTTTATCATGCTAATTAACTTGAGCAATGACTCATTCAAAGGGTAATGCTCACTAGCCTATTGGTACATGGTAGGTAGTTTATTCTATTAGTCAGTTGACTACCACCAGATAAAACCCAGGAAATATGAGAAAAAATTGTTGGTGGTAGAAAGAGGGAAATAGAGGTAGAGAACATGGTCATGGAAAAGTGATTCTTCTTGTGTTCCCATGGAAACAGCTCAGGCATGCCAAGGTGAGGTGATATCAGAAGGGAGAACAAGAGGGAAGGTTCATCATTAAATTTAGCTTCTTGCCTTATGCCTTGGCTCATGATACTCTGTAGACTGAGAGTAAGGAAGGGGAAATTGAGACAAAATCTTTGCTTGGTCACTACTTACCAGCTCACAAAGCTTCTCTTTGTGCTAACTTGTTCTTGGTAGTCTGTATGTTGTGTCTAGGGTTTTCTTGCTGAAGGAAATGCATTCTCTTGTGCTGTGAAGTCCATGGTATTCAAATCAAAATCATTTGACCACCTGGGATGAAGTAATTTTAGCACCTAGGATGTTATCTGCACTATGTAGTACAACCAATTGTACCCAGTCTGGCTAGTTGGAGTATGACATATAGATTTTCTGGCTAACCCAGATTAAGGCAGACATATTTCAAAAGTACTAACATGCTTTGACCTTGGCCCAAAGGAACTATTTCCTCAGGTCCCTTGCTTTAATTTAGGGCCCCACTCTGGCCCTTCTCCAGCTGTACTTTGTCCCACGAGGACAAGTTTTGGTAGGGTCAAAGGGACATTATCCATCCAAAGCACCCTCACCCTCACCGTCACCTTCATCTTCACCTTCACTCCTAACCTACTCAGCAGCTTAATATACCTTGTCGAAGTAATCCAAAAATTACTTCCAGAGCCTCTATAGGTCTCTCTTAGGGTCAAATCTTTCAAGGGTGAACTGTATTACATGTGTGTGAACACTCCTAGGACCAGAGTGTGGTGCTCGATGTGAATTTCAGATGTCTGGGCTCGAGTGTCCTCATGAGTATGTGCAAGGCTTCTCACACTATAGAATAGAACTGAAGCTGGGAAAGAGAGAGGAATGGGGTTATTGGCTGGGGGGCTTGGCTCCACAAATTTTAAGAATAGGCTGGGATTTGTAGTGGGAAACCACTTACAACAGTTAATTCACCTTGACTGTGAAACGCACTACTTTGAGAAACTAGGCTTTAATTGACCACTAATGTCCTTGCATGCCTTCTGTATATGGAGTAACAGGCGTGAATGCACTGCGGTTATTAGTGATGGACGAACTAGGAATGACTGTTCTCTAGAGACATTCCTAGGGAGCTGCTACTGCTGGTGGAGGTGATCATGGTTACTTCATGAATGATGACCTTTACTATTTTCTTGTAAATTTGACTCTTTCCTTGAATACTAAACAGTAAGGGTGAGTGCGTATATTCTTAAGTTGTTGAGCTCTGGCTGCTTAAATTTTTATTGTAGTTTGTACTTGCAGCTTGTTTGCAATGTTAAACTTATGTTGGCATATTTTATTCTTTTGTCCTCTCTCCTTTTTAATGTATGGCCTTTACACTCCAGAAGATGATTTATGTTGCTTTAAAATATAGCCTTTCTTTCTTTGTCCTTCCTTCTTCTCTCCCTCTGAGTTATATTTATGCTCCTGTCTCCCAGGCCTTCTGCTAGAATTTCTCTTGTGCTTATTTTTAAATGATAATGTATGACTTTTAAAAAAGTCATCATCTAGTGTTTAGTAAATCCATAGTAGAAAATAACTTTGTTCCTTTATAAATATTTGCAGTGATTTACTAGTAAAGTTATTTCAATATCCAGCTCTTTTGCTTGGTTTTCTTTCTGGAGAGAAACAAATAACTAGGTATTTGTTACTATAGAAAAAAAATGCAGATAACATTTTTCAAATTTTATGCTTTGTAATTAGAGTTGCATACTCTCATTTTGACCTCTACTTTAGTTCACTTAACTGTACATACCTTTGTTGTACCTCCTCTGTTCTAAATACTTTCCTCTGCTCCCTACTCACACTCGCCCATGTCTCTAGATTTTTGCCATTCTCAGTTCATTATTCTCTCTTTCATCCTCTCTCTATCTTTCCATTCCACTGCTCTTGCCACACCCCCATCCCTGCCTGCTTCTTTCTTGTTTATACTCTTCCCGCATGCGTGTGTTCTTTGCTTTGCCTAAGTTTATATCCACCAGGAGAAGGGCCAACCATCTTTTAATAGAACAAATGGCATCCAGGTGTGAGGTCCCAAGTCATAGACCTAGAGAGTCATCTGGTTTCAGGATTGTCAGAACCATTGTCAGAATCTAGCAGGGCCCTCCTCATTTCGTGCCTGAGAAGTCAGGTCCAGTACAGTCTAAAAATGGACCCAAGGCTACACAGAGACCAGGTTCCATATATCTTATTTCCAAGTCCAACCCTTTTCTTAAAAATAGCTTCTGCATTAATTCAAGTAAAAACAAACAAGCCACCATAAGGAACAGACTTATTTATGTGTACTCCTATGGTGTCAAGGAAAGAAGACAAAGTGGAGGGTGAGGAGCATGAGCACAAAAGAACATATGAGATGCTCTGATAAGTTATTTCCTTAAAAGACCACTAAAAGATAGCTTAGAAATGGCCAGTAGAAACTATAGACCAATAAGTTCAGACGAGTGACTGTGGAGAAGAATGTATTTAAGTTACAGGGCAGCAGAAGTACATTTGTCAGTGTGCAGAGATAGAGGCACTGCAGACTTTACAATTGGAAAAAAAAAGGAGTTGGTCCCTTTCCTTGATTTTTCTCATTATGAGACAAAATGTACAACAAACCTATTTTAATGCATCAATTAAAATCGGTACATACACTGTAATTTACTTGGGTTAATATAAATTTAAAACTCTTCAGGCGAAACCAGCTGTAACCACATTCCCAAAGATCTCCATTTTATCATTATTTATAGCTAATAAGACATTTATGATCTCTTTTTGGTTGTCTCTGGTGGAACATTGTTGGCAATGTTTTCCTGACTTAAAATTCTCATGTGCATGGAAACCTAGTTAGGAGAATGAGTAAGCCAATAACATCTCCTATGAGTATAATCTCTCCTTTGTGACATAAATTAGATATCCATTCACATCTATGGAATAATTCCCAGCTTTGCAATTAAGTAATCTGATATGCACAAGCAAACATGCCAATCTCTTTTTAGTCTAGGAGAATTCGGTCAACTTCCTCCTTGAACAAAGAAGCTATACTTTCAAGTATATGCATCATTTTCTCAAAATTGGATTATAAAGAGCTGAGCTGAGCTGCAATCAGATGGATAATTAAACAGCAAAGGTAAGAGGCTTCTGACTGCATGTTTACAGTGACAATTGAGAAATTAAATTGCGATTTTTAATCCTAAGGCTAATTTGACCAATGCAATGTATAATGAAGAGACATCCCCTTGCTTCACATTTTAATCTTAGAGTTGCTGTGCATTTGAAACAAGCTTTCTCAAAGATAATAGACAAGGTTTGGAGAAATTTAATCTCATTTTATGTTTTATTGGAATGTGTGTATTTGAATGAGAAAATGAAGATGCTACTTTAAATTTTTAAAATTTTGTTGTTTCCTCCTTTACCTATAATGCTTTATTTTCTTAGGTCTGTTTAACAATCCGGAATATTTCCTGGAGTGATTTTTAAAATGCTGGGAAATTTTTATCTCTTTTTCAATGTAGCTGCTGTCTCAGAAATGTCATCTATTATTTTTGTGTTTTTTTAAAGCTTGTTTATGGCAATTATTAATTTTACTTCATTTCATAGTAATTTTGTATGCAAATATGTCTCCCATAGCAAATTATAAGTTCTTTGAAGGCAGGGTCCATATATTCTTCCTTACTGAAGGCCTTTCATTTGGTTGGTGAAATGTTTGTGGACTTGGTGAATGAAGATGCATGTATTGATATTGCTTTGAACAAGGATGAAAATCTGAACTTGTGTGATTTTTTTCAGTGTGATTGGAAAAGTAATTCAATATGATTGATTACATTGAAAATGAATGGAAAATGAGATGACACTCAGGTTAGTTGAAGAGGATCTGGATTTTGCTTTTGGTTCTTTGAACAAGGAACCTTTCAGTGTTTTCTCAGATTTGTAAATCCTAAGGGCTGAATATTCTTCAATTTAGAACATCCAAGTCCTGAGGCATTTCCTCTTTTTATTTCTTATTTAACTTTTTTATTAAAAAACTGCCCTCTCCAGCAGGCCTGGGTCCATCCCAACTGCCCTCACCTACAGGCCTGGGTTCTCCCCTGCAGGCCTGGATTGCCACCAACAGCCCTCCTCTGCCAGCCTGGTCCCCCCAACTTTCCACCCAGGCATGCCTGGTCCCCCCCCAACTATCCTCCCCTTCAGGCCTGGGTCCCTACAACTGCCCTCCCCGCCCAGGCCGGGTCCCTGGCGCCTCCTTCCCAAGCGGGAGCAGCACCAGCCAAGGGGGGGGGCCTTTCCGCCCTGCAGGCCTCCTTCCCCAGTGGCTCTGAGCTCAGCGGCTCCGAGCCGAAGCGGAGCTCAGAGCCGCTGGGGCACGGGGCCTTTGCGCCCCACAGGCCAAGTCCCCTGCGCCTCCTTCCCCAGCAGCTGCAGCTGAAGTGGAGCTCACAGTGCTGGGATGTGGGGCCTTTCCACCCCATAGGCCAGGTCCCTGCATGCCTCGGACCCTGCAAGGCATCAGCCACCACCCGCCCAGCCCACTCTGCTGCCCGCTGGTTCCCATGACTCACTCCCTGCTCTCTCGATGGCACCGGGCCGCCATCTTGCCTGGGCTAATTTGCATACAGCTGCTCTGATTGGCTGGTGGGCGTGGTTTACCCAGTCCTGGAGAAATAGTTAATTTCAATATTACGCTTTTATTAGTTAAGATAAGATAAATTACAGATGCAGGCTTTTCAGTCCCTAGCCTTGTGTTCTCATTTAATTGTTCTATAAAAAATGCATATTAAGGTTATATTTTTTATTGTTCACAGATGTTTCCCATTCCCCCTTCTACATTAAAGTTCTATTTTTAAATGGCTCACCCAGTCTTCTTGTCCCCTTTTCCCCCAAGTAAACTAAATAACCCTCATTCTTCATTTGTTGTGAATTCAATTTGTCCAAAATAGGCTGGAGATAGGTTAATTAAATAATTAGAAAATGATAAAATGCACTTAATACTGACATTATCATAGGAACATGGATTACAACTTTAGAATCCTTTTGATGTCCATGAGACTGACTCTCCACTGATCAAATTTTAATTGTTGTTTTTTAAAAAATAAGTCTCTGAACCAGCTTGTTTATATATTATTTGTCACTTTTTTCACAAAAGGTGACTTAATAAAATAGAAAGTTATGTGAACTGGTGATTGTTTAATTCCAGCTAAATAGGAATTTACTTTAGTTTGTTCTGAACAGGGAGAATAATGGTTTCTTAATTTTTAGTTCCATTCCTGGGGTATTTGTTTCTTTCAAAACACCCCCTGAAGCCTTTTTACTTGACATCTCATATGTCTTTGCACTTAACTCTGCCTATTTTCTTTTTTTAAAGCCAGAACATCTTAACCTTTCTTTAATTTTAACATTTGTCATATTTAAACATATGCAGAATACTTCACAATAATTAACATGTTGAAGAAATATTCAGTGAAGAAATACATTATTATAAAGGAAGTCTGAAAGAAAAAGTATTATCATTATCTATTGTTATCATGGAAGTTAGATTACCTACTTTATAACAACATAAATTGATAGATGAGCAACCTGTCTTATTAACTCTGCCTTATTGAATTTTTAAAAAAATATTTTTATTGATTTCAGAGAGAAAGGGAGGGGAGAGAGAGAGATAGAAACATCAGTGATGAGAGAGAATCATTGATCAGCTGCTTCCTGCATGCTCCCTACTGGGGACTGAGCCAAAGCCCGAGCATGTGCCCTTGACTGAAATCGAACCCAGAACCCTCCAGTTCGCAGGCTGATGCTCTATTCACTGAGATAAACCAGCTAGGGCTGCCTTATTGAATTTGTACATTTTACAAAATGTAAGATTTTTCCAGCTGATCTTTAAAAATGAATTTTAGGGAAATTTTAACAATGAAATTAATGATTTCAGTATTAAACTCTTTTAAAACATGTTTTCATGCTCCAGTGTTTGGAGGTGGGTGGGGAAAACAAAATATTTTCTTCCACGTTTCTAATGGTTATTCAGGCAGTTTTATGTAGGCTTTAAAAAATTCTAGGTACTTTTCTGTTTCAGGCTTAATATATCTGGATCATAAGCAAATATCAGGTACATTTTGGAGGCATAAGAAATTAAACATTATGCAAAACTGTCCTCTGTTGAGTCAGGAGCTTGAATTGTTTTCATTAAAATATCTGCTACAGCCCTAACTGCTTTGGCTCAATGGATACAGCATCGGCCTGTGGACTCAAGGGTCCCAGGTTCCATTCCGGTCAAGGGAATGTACCTTAGTTGCGGGCACATCCCCAGTAGAGATTGTGCAGGAGGCAGCTGATTGATGTTTCTCTCTCATCGATGTTTCTAACTCTCTATCTCTCGCCCTTCCTCTCTGTAAAATATCAATAAAATATATTAAAAAAAATAAAATATCTGCTATAAGCCCTGACCGTTGGCTGAGTTGGCTGAGTACCATCCTGTGCACCAAAAGGTTGCTGTTTCAATCCCTGGTCAGGGTGTGTGCAGGAGGCAGCCTATGTTTCTTCCTCTCCCACTCCCTTCCTCTCTCTCTCTCTCTCTCTTTCTCAAATCAATAAAAATACATTTAAAAGAAAAAAATATAGCTCTTCATTTATATTCTTAAAAATCTGCTATGAAAGCACTGAGATTAGATGGTTGTTAGTTCCCCTCCTTTCCTGCTATCGAATATCAGAGATTTATATCATTGGTAGGAATTGAGATTTCATTTTCCTTGGCCACATTCTCATGCTGGCTCCACTGCAGCAACTCTCCTGTTCCAGATTTTTGTACAAGGTAAGTAAAAAAAGGAATTTTAGGAGTGAAGCGTAGGTTTGTTGATGAGATGTGGGGGAAACCGAAAGAGCGTCTTCAGAATGAAAGTGGACATCTTTTTCTGCTGGATGTATGAGAAATGGAAAACCTTTCACACAGCCTAAACCTCCTCCTGTTGTGATTATCAAGTAGTGTTTATGTTCAAAACATAACTGAAGGTTTTTCTGAAGCAAAATGTTTTATGGTATGTGTGGGGCAGACATTGGTGTGCCTGCATTAAATTTATGAACTAATAATACTTTGTTTTAAGAAATACTGCCAGGTCTCATAACACCATGGTTTTGTTCTGAGTTATTGTGGCAAATACATGATTTTGCTTTTAAATAATCAATTCTAGAATTTCCAAATATAAAGAAAGTCAGATATAATTTAATTTATGGGGAAGCCATCTTTTTTGATCAATGCGAATTTTCACAAATGACTAATAACTGCATTTTCTCTTAACAAAATATCATTTGTTACTTTATACTTTTTGGAATGACTGTGAATGTCAACAAAATAAATCCAAGCAAATTTTATGAGATTCCAAACAAATGATCATAAGCAAAATTATGAGCTAAATCAATCAAAGTAATTTAGCTGGAATATACTATAAATAAATATAACAAGATAAACTTAAAAATTATATCCCTAAAGAACTATTGACAGTAAAATAGAAGTCCTCTGCAGTTATCCCCAAAGATAAAACAGTATTTATGGTGAAATCAGTTAGGAACTGGTGAGAGCAACTTCTAGCTGCTGAGTAAGGGAACCGGAGCTTGGTGTCCTTAGCTCTCCCTGCTCATGTACCCTGGTCTTAAATAAAACACAATGGCAAATATTTAGAGTGAGTTTTATGTGTCTTTGGGATTTTCTCCTTCCTGCCATTGGTAAATAGCATATTTCCTCTGCCAATCTGTGACCTTTGAGATAACTATCCTTGTTAAACACATACTCACTTGTGTGGGTATTTGTTTTCTTTCTCTCTCTCTTCACCCCCATTTTAAAAGCTCTTTCTTTTTTTCACTTCATATTCAATTGTTTCAGCAGAGAGCAAGGCCTTCTGATGAACCTTGTGTCTGTAGTTTTGGAAGGAGGGAATCAGAAGCCAGGAATTAGCAATTACAAAGATAAGTCTGCAAATGAGAACTAAGTAGAAACAGGCTTTATCCATTGCAAGTTACGCTTAAACTAGTGGCCTGGTGCATGAAATTCATACACATTAAAAGAGGATTAATTAGAGAAAATATTTTAATATTGCTATTTGCCCTTTTTCTATAATAGAAAGAAAATTAGTAAAATGTATATGAAAATCTTCCTCCTGTCAAAGTCTGGGGTGCACTGAGGGACCCAAAATCAAGGGCCCACCCACCCATAGTGCCTGCAAAATTGCTGGAGCCCCAGCCCCAGCCGGCTCCACTCCCATTGGGTGAGATCCAGACTCGGCCAGCCCCACCCTTGTCAAGCCCTGCTGCGCAGGGGGCACAGCCTCAGGTCCCCTGGCTCAGTGCCAGGTGGGGGCACAGCCTCAGGTCCCCTGTCAAGCTCCACTGGGTGGGGGATGCAGCCTGAGATCCCCTGTCAAGCCTGGCTGGGCAGGAGGTATAACTTGAGGTCCCACATCAAGTCTCACCAGGAGGGGAGGCACAGCCTTAGGTACGTTGTTAAGCTCTGCCTGGTGGGGGGCATGGCCTCAGGTCCCCCAGCCTGGTGTCAGGGTGGGGGTCATGGCCAGGTTTCCTGGCCCAGCACCACACAGCCTCAGGTCCCGGCTGATTGCTCATTAAGGCTCATTACGGGAACTCGACCTATGCTGTCGGCACCGCCATCTTTGTGACAATGTGATGATCAGTTTGCATATTCCCTTTTTATTAGATGGGATATTAGTGGTCGTAAAACTCAAACTGAAATACAGGTTGATAGAGAGGCTATTCTAAAATATCTATGGTTTTATTGGTTGGTAAATTGATCTGTATGGTATTTATCAATTTTGAGGGACCCTGTATGTCCCTTTTGAAATAAAAACATTTTATCAGAAGTGAATGAGAACATCTCACTTGCCCTGCTCTGTACAAACTGGGATACTTAGAAATTAGCACATGGTAGTGAGCTGGAGGTCACAGCATGGCCTGTAATGACTCCTGTGCTAAGTTGTACCAGGGCCATCGCCACATAGCTGTCAGCCCACCAATCTGGGGCAGTGTTTCCCCACTCAGGTCAATCTGTGCCTTGCTGAGGACTTGCTGGGCACTGAGGGGAGGCAGAAGCATCCCCAAATCTCTTTCTGTCCCTTCCTAGTTCCCATGTCCATATGCATGTAGTTTTCTTGTGTTCTTCCCTCTAATTTCTGGGCCAAAATGTACCAAAGAGAGGGGATAGGATAGAGAGGGAGAGTAGACATAACAAGGTCCATCATGCTACACCAGAGGTTTCACACCAACAAAGTGGATATAGAAACCTGACCCGCCACCGAATTCTGTTACTGACATGACTTGTTAACTGTGAGTCAGCCTGCCATTTGCTTTGTGTCATGTATTGTTTCTATTGTTATTTCTACTGTTGCTGTTACTGCTGCTGCTGCTATTGGCTATCATGTGTGGAATCAATCAACTCAATTGTACTTTAATTAGTAATTTTCAAACTTCTTTATCTTATGACATACATAAACTAATTACTAAAATTCTGAGGCATACCAAAAAATAAAAATGTGTTATTTTTTGCCAATCTGACACAAAAAGGTATAATTTTGTATTAAAGATATTTTTATTGATTTCCAAGAGGAAAAGAGGGGAGAGATAGGAACATCAATGATGAGAGAGAATCATAGATTGGCTGCCTCCCGCAGCCGATGGAGCCCCCAATCTGGGGATATGCCTTTGACCAGAATGGAACCTGGGACCCTTCAGTCTGCAGGCTGATGCTCTATCCACTGAGCCAAACCAGCTAGGGCAAAAATGTATAATTTTTATTCATTCATAATAGATGGTTATTGCTGTATTGAATGTTGTTATCTTTTTTATCTGATAATCTAAGAGAAAATAAGTAAGTGCCCCTGACTAAATAGTCAGGTATTGCATGTTTAAAATTTCTTGTGGCACATCAGTGTTCGTCTTGCGGCAGCCATGGCACACTGGTTGAAAATCACTGTTTTAAATTAATATCTCAATGAATCTGTATTCTCTTACTTACAAATGATACCATGGCATGCTAACAGGATTGTACCAGGCTAGTATGGGACATTATGGTTTTATAACCTGTTTCTGTTTGTTCCATTTAATAAGCTGTTACCAACATCTATTTGTGCCTCTATTCTCTAGAATAATTTTTATATGTTGGTACTTTGTTATAATTAGATAGTATTCACTTATCCAATTAAATTAAAAATTTTCCTACTATAAAAATTATGTATTTAATTGTAGCAAAATAGGGGTTGTTTCCAGGATACACTTCTAGAAAGAGCTGGTAGACTAAAGAGTATATTTATAATAATAAAAGGGTAATATGCTAGTTAGACTGGACATCTTCTGGACGTCATTCCACATGTTCTTCCTGACAAAGCAAGGGCTGGAGAGAAGCCAGCCTGGTCCCAGTTGCCTGTAGGTGGCTGGAGGAGGGAAGCAGCCCAGGTCCCGGGTGCTGGAGGGAAGCAAGTGATGGCAGCCAGAGGAAGGAAGGCCTACTTTTGCACATATTTTCATGCATTGGACCCCTAGTATCTTTATAAATATACTAGAGGCCCGATGCATGAAATGTGTGCACAGGAGTGTGTGTGGGGGTCCCTCAGCCTGGCCTGCACCCTGTCCAATCCGGGAACCCTTGAGGCTGCTGACTCCTAACTGCTTACCTGTTTGCTGGCCTGATACTCGTAACTGCTCTCCCCTGCAGGTCTGATCCTCCTAACTGCTCTCCTCTGCCTGCCTGCTCGCCTGTAACTGCCTCTGCCTCAGCCCTGCCACCATGGCTTTGTCCAGAAGGATGTCCGGAAGGTCATCTGGAAGATGTTCAGTCTAATTAGCATATTACTTTTTTATTAGTATAGATTGATTCTTTTGTCTAATTGCCCTCCAGAAAGTTTTTTCCTTACAGCAGTACATAAAAGAGGATGCTTTCCCGTATCTTTACTGGTATTGTTTTAAAACAGTGTTGCCAATCTGATATGGGGGAAATGGTATCACACTGAGGATTATTTGTACTTCTTCAAGTACTAGCCTGCTTGACATTTTTCTTTTGTAAATTGCCTGTTAGTTCCTTGCTTATTTTTCTTTTGGGATGATGATTTTCCAATTAATTTTATTGAAATTCTTTAAATAGTACAGATAGTATGCTATTTGTCCATGGAGTTTCTAATGTAAATATTTTCCCCAGTTTCTTAACCACGTTTTGACTTTTTTTCTTTGGAATATTTTTACATGAGAATTTTTTGTGCATGTGGTTGAGTCTTTCCTTTTAACATTTCTGTTTTTGGTGTTGTATTTAGAAAGGAATTCCCATTCCAAGATTACACACACTTTTCCTACATTTTCTTCCAGTACTTTCATGGTTTCTTATTTTACATTTAAATCTTAATCCATTTGGAATTAGTTTTGTTATATAGGAATGTGAGAATTTAACTTTATATTTTTTCCCAAATAGTTTTTCACTTGTTCTGACAATTTATTGAATAAATGTCCTTTCCCTTTTGAGTTTTACCTTGAAGAAACATAACACAAAATTTTATATCTAGATTTTTCTTTTTTTATTGATTTCTCTACCTTTTTAAAAAAATCAGCATCACATTATTTAACTGTTATAGTACATTTAAATATCAGAGAGCTTGAATCACTTTTATCTTTTTTAAAAAAAGTTTGGAAATTTCTTTTATCATCTCCTAACCAGATGGTTGTCATGGTATCTTAATTGCTCTTTCTGCCATTGGCCTCACCTGTTTCTGATCTGTTCACAACAGAATTGGCTATTGTTCTAAACACAAATTGGATCAGATTGCTCCCCTGCTTATTGTGTATACTTCTAGCTATTTTTAAACACTAAAAATGGCATGTTGACTATAGCAGGATGTTAAACCTGAAGTCCAAGCAATTTCTGGACTTTGGAGTATTGATGGACACTTTATACACTATTTTAGTGAATGTGCTTTCAGTAATGTTTTTCCTAAGAAGAAGGTTCATACTTTTGACTAGATTTTAAAGAGCCATGATCCCGCCCTGACCGGTTTTGCTCAGTGGATAGAGCGTCGGCCTGCGGACTCAAGGGTCCCAGGTTCGATTCTGGTCAAGGGCATGTACCTTGGTTGCAGGCACATCCCCAGTAGGGAGTGTGCAGGAGGCAGCTGATTGATGTTTCTCTCTCATCGATGTTTCTGACTCTCTACCCCTTTCCCTTTCTCTCTGTAAAAGATCAATAAAATATATTAAAAAAAAAGAGCCATGATCCCAAGGCATTAGTAACCATCAGGCTGAAGGGAGGTAGTCCAATTCTTCAGAATGGCTCAGAAGAAGCAGGCCCTCCTTGGGGGACTTTGCTTACCTCCCTTATCACTCTCCTACATCATTCCTGCTGCTGGGAGTTTGCCAAACAATCTGATGATTCATGCCTCAGTGCCTTTGTACAGGGTATTCCTTCTGCCAAAGTGCTCTCTCCCACATACCTCACTCATCTGGAAAATTACTGCTTGTCCCTCAAGAAATGATCAAAGGTCTTCTTTGCAAAACCTGCTGCAAAGCTGATCACCCTCTCCTTTTTTTCAAACTACTCTACTTAGTCTATATTTTTTCATTGCTCTTATACTACCAGTGGGTTCTTGGGCAAAAAAAAATCAGAGAAATTTTGGGTAAAAAGGAGAGCAAGATGATGAGTGACAGCAGAGAGAACCAACTGAGCCACTGCTGACCAGGCTAGTCCAGTTTTCTTAACACCATTTATTGAAGAGACTATTCTTTTCTCATTGTCTATTTTTGGCTCCTTTGTTGAAAATTAAATGACCACATATGTATGGGTTTATTTCTGGGTTCTTGATTCTATTCCACTGGTCTGTTTGTCTGTTTTTCTGTCTGAGTATCATACTATTTTGAATAGAATAGCTTTGTAATATAGTTTGAAATAAGGAAGTGAGATGCCTCCAGGTTTGTTCTTTCTCAGGATTGCTGTGGATATTCAGGTGCTTTTATGGTTCCACACCAATTTTATCATTGAAATGCCATTGAAATTTGATAGGGATTACATTTAATCTGTTTATTGCTGTGAATAGTATAGACATTTTGACAATGATAATTCTTTAAATCCATGAGCACAGAATATCTTTCCATCTATTTGTGTCTTCTTCAATTTCTTTCATCAATGTCTTATAGTTTTCAATGTACAGATCTTTTACCTCCTTGGTTAAATTTATTCTTAAGTATTCTGTTTAAAAAATATATATGTATATTTAATTTATTTTAGAGAGGAAGGGAAAGAGGGAGAGAGAGAGAGAGATAGAAACATCAATTATGAGAGAAAATCATTGATAGGCTACCTCCTGTATAATCAGGGATCAAGGTCCCAACCTGGGCATATGCCCTGCCTGGGAATGGAACTGTGACCTCCTGGTTCATAGGTTGATGCTCAACTACTGGGCTACCATGGCCAGGCATTAATTTCTCATTTTGATAGTGTATAGGAACACAGCTGATTCTTGTATATTGATTTTGTATCCTGAAATTTTATTAAAATTGCTTATTAGGTCTACAAGTTTTGTGGTAGAATCTTCCAGGTTTCCTATATATAATACTAGAGGCCTGGTTCACAAAATTCATGCACTGGGATGGGTGTCCCTCGGCCCAGCCTGCACCCTCTCCAATCTGGGGCCCCTCGGGGGATGTCCGACTGCTGGTTTAGGTCTGATGTAGGATTGGGCCTAAACCGGCAGTCAGACATCCCTCTCACAATCCGGGACTGCTGGCTCCCAACTGCTCGCCTGCCTGCCTGATTGCCCCTAACCGTTTCTGCCTACCAGCCTGATCACACCCTAACCACTCCCCTGCCAGGCTGATCAATGCCTAACTGCTCCTCTGCTGGCCTATTGTCCCCAATTGCCCTCCCCTGCAGGCCTGGTCCCCCCAACTGCCCTCCCTCCCCTGCAGGCCTGGTCCCCCCAACTCCTCTCCACCCCCTGTAGGCTCAGTCATTCTCCACTGCCCTCCCCTGCCAGCTTGGTCACTCCAACTGCTCTCCTCTGCTGGGTTGGTACCTCTAACTGCCCTTCCTTGCTGGCCTGGTCCCCCACAACTGCCCTATCCTGCTGGCCATCTTGTGGTGGTCATCTTTTGACCACAGTGGGGGTGGCCATGTTTTGCTCACATGGGGGCGGTCATCTTTGCGAGGGTGTGATGGTCATTTTGCATATTACCTTGTTATTATATAGGATTTCTTATATAGGATAGTTTTTTTGTAAGTAGAGACAATTTTACATTTTCCTTTCTGATTTGGATGGTTCTCCCCCCCCTCAATTGTTCTGGTTAGGACCTTTAGTATTATTTTGAATAAAACTGGCAAGAGTGGACATCCTTGTCTTATTCCTGATTTTAGAGAAAAAGCTTT
>PVJC01014081.1:27017-37063 GCA_004026665.1 Murina feae | reverse complement strand
GGAGGGCAAGAGTCTGAGAGATCAACATAGAGGGGGTGCCTGCTCCAAGCCTCCACGGTGTGCCTGGGGGCAGGCCCCCAGCAGGTAGACACACACAGGAGGGCTGCTCCAAGCCTCAGATGCGGCTGGGGGCAGGTCCCCAGTGGCAACACACACACATACATACACACACACACAAAAGGCGCCTGGCAGACTGGGGCCATCATAGGACATCCACTGAGGGGTCCCAGACTGTGAGAGGGCACAGGCCGGGCTGAGGGACTCCCTCCACCCCGAGTGCACAAATTTTTGTGCACCGAGCCCCTAGTATAAAAATAAAAGGCTTCTCAGACCAAAAGAAACCATCAACAAAACAACAAGAAAGCCCACTGCATGGGAGAACATATTTGCCAATGTTATCTTCAATAGGGTTTAATCTCCAAAATTTATAGGAACTCATACAACTTAACAAAAGGAAGATAAACAATCCAATAAAAAAAAATGGGCAAAGGATCTAAATAAACACTTTTCGAAAGAGGACATATAGGAGGCTGAGAGACATATGAAAACATGCTCAAGGTCACTAACCATCCGAGAGATGCAAATCAAGACAACAATGAGGTACCATCTCACACCTGTCAGGATGGCTATCAACAAATCAACAAACAACAAGTGTTGGTGAAGTTGTAGAGAAAAAGAAACCCTCGTGCACTGCTGGTGGGATGGCAGACTGGTGTAGCCACTGTGGAGAACAGTGTGGTGTTTCCTCAAAAATTTAAAAATGGAACTCCCATTTAACCCAGTGATCTCACTTCTAGGAATATATCCCAGGAAACCAGAAACACCAATCAGAAATGATATATGCACCCCTATGTTCATAGAAGCATAATTCACCATAGCTAAGATTTAGAAACAGCCTAAGAGCCCATTAGCAGATGAGTGGATTACAAAACTGGTACATCTCCATAATGGAATACTATGATACAGTAAAAAAGAAGGAACTTTTACCATTTGCAACAGCACAGATGGACTTGGAGAGCATTATGCTAAGTGAAATAAGCCAGTCGAAAAAGATAAATATCACATGATCTCACTCATATGTGGGATATAATGATCAACATATACTGATGAACAAAAATAGATCCAGAGACAAGGTAGCACTGAACAGACCATCCAACCTCAGAGAGAAGGCAGGGGTAGGGGATTAGAGATCAACCAAAGGACTTGTATGCATGCATATAAGCAGAACCAGTGGACACAGATGGGCGGTGGGAGCAGTCAGGGAGAGGTCAATGGGGGTAAAAGGAGACTTAGGTAAGACTTTAAACAATGAAGAATTTAAATTTTTTTTTAAAAGAGAAATACACACACATACAAAAGAAAGTATTGCAACTTATATCTAACTAGGCAACATCTAAAAGTTGCACCTACAATTCAAGTTAACTTTAGGGACACTGGTCATATTTTCAGAAATTATTCTGAACAGAGGATTAAAATAAGAGATCATGGTTCTGCACAGTATATGAAACAAAGTACCTGGTTTTTAAAAGTTACATTGAGTTTCCTGCAGTATATCTGTGGTTCCCTTAACTAAGGTATTTTTCCATTTGAATGCATTATTTCCTGATGTGCCTATCACAGTATAGCATACACACCCAATTATTTTTACCTCACCTCAGAAAATGTGACCCAAACACCACGTCAAAGACAGTAACTGTATCTCTCCGTTCAGCCACATCAGTCACTGGCACACGCATGCATTTTGACTGACTCTATTTTTCCACTGAGAGTTTATTTTTTGTGATGATAACGCCGGCCTAACTCATCTAACAGACCATAAGTAGTTAGCACATGATCAGAAGAACTCACGTTTCTTTAAGACCTTGCCATAACATACATGTTTGAGTTTGTGTCAAGGTCACTTAATTAACATTGCCTGATCGCCTAAAAAAGGGTATTTCAGAATTCAAAATGAAGTGCTACAATATGGCATTTTTGCTATCTTCAGAAGTTCAGAATAAAGTACTTTATATTATTTTGGCTAGTTGTCCCTACTGAACTGAATGAAAAAAATTATATTTTATATATAATGTGATGCTGGTTAATCTAGTGAAACAATTCTTTCCAAAGCAAGCATAGAAAAGGCACTTGAAAGCATGTGGTAAACATTTAATGAGCACAATTTTAATGCACTAATCACAAAAGGTTATGACAAAGTGGGCTAGCATTAAACATTGTCAACTTAGTAACATTGAACAATTTCCCAGAGTTCCTCACATTTTATATTTGATTTGATTAAAAATATTCCTTCACATTGAAAATGTATTAGCATCATCTAACAGCAGGCTGTCTCGATCATGTTATGTGCTTATAAATTCAATAGTTTTGATGACTGTGATAATGTATATTAATAAGTCAACACATTCTGAGTCCACTAAACTAAGCAAAGCAACACACTGGACTAACAACAGTCTGCCCCGGAGTTCCGACACGCTACTTTTACTTAGTTATATGCTGACTCCCGTCTTTTGGCGTCCGTGGGCCAATGTTTCTTACTTGTTTTAGTTGGCAACAGTGCAGAATGCAGAAGAATTGATTCCATGTCAGTTTCATTTTGATCCTAACAGATCCTCTGTCTGTGCTTTTGCCCATCTTCTCAAAGCAGATAAAAGGGACCACTGAACTATGATGACCTATGCCTTAAGGAGCAAAGGATGTGCAGGGCACCACAGATCATAAAAGACCGGCACTCTGCCCTCACCAGGTAAGAGTCTGCAGGACTGAACTCTCTGTGTGCTTTTTTTGGTTGTTGTTGTTTCTTCTTTTAAAAAAAAAAAAGCCAAATTCAGTAACAGAAAGAATAGTACAGTGATATCTCAAGTTCAGAGAGAACAAAATGTTGAGTGATAAAGAGACAACATTTGTTTTATGTAATTAGGGTGACATTTAAATTGAAAGCAATAAAAAAGGAGACAATAAAGCAGTTTATCTTGAAATTCCTGGCTAGAAAATGTGAGAAAGTTTATCTAACAATCAATAATGTGAAAGCATTGGGGTTTCAGTGTTTATGAAGCAAATGATAAAAGCCCTTGCAAAGCCAATCTTCTAGTCCTTGACCACAGAACTCATTTTTTAAAAATAATGATGAACTAAATTATTCAAGCTGTGATGGTAGCTGAGAAACACTAATCCTTTTATGTTAAGATAGCTTGAAATGCATCAAAATACTTCAGAAAAATATCCTATATCTCTCACAATTTATTACATTCTTTATTTGATCTTTTATAAAATATTATTTTCCTCCAAGTGTCTGTTAGATGAAAGAATTCTGTTCATCATGCATGTTCAGAGTCTAATAGAAGAGATGTTCAAACCTTAAACACCTCCAGCTCCTCCAGAATGAGCTCGCTGCTGGCAGAGCTGTTCGTGGGAAGGACCACCACCTTCTGCACAGTGCCCCGATCTACGTCAGAGAAAGAGCGAGGAGACGTTACAAGTCTTGTTTTGAAAGGACAAGAAAGACACGTAGACATAAGATCACTGGCTTAGAATTTAAAATACTGTTCTTACACCATATAAACATTACTTGAAGCATTAATTATGCCACTCTATGAATCATATATGTTTTAGATTGAAAAGAAACCAGTTGAGATTTAGCAAAGTGGTGTTAAAGCACATTTTTGAGCGATTTGATCAAATAACAATGCATTTCTTCCAAAATATGTTTCTAATAAAATAATTAATGAGATCATCCTGATCATCCAGGCCTTATCCTTTAATGTATGAGCATAAACTTGTGAATTTTTAATGTGGAAAGGTAAATTACCACAGATACTGAAACGTTTTGTAGTTCTGTTCCAAATGTCCATGAGAAGAGTTGATTTGAACTGAGTTATACAGGACTTTGCAACTAAGAATCACTTAGTGATGAACACCACAAATCACACATCTCACCTCTCAAACTGTCTTTTTTTCCACATAAAAGATCCTCTTCATGCTTACAGTTTCTATTTCATGAACTTAATTAAAAGACTCAAACTAATTCTTAATGAAAAATAAACTGTACTTTAAAAGGTTACCAACTAAAATATTAAAACCTATTAAAATTTTTTAAAAGGGTTATAGACACAAGAACAAGATTTAGAGATTTTTTAAAGAACAATCCTTAAATCTTGTAAGGATACAAAGTATCTGATCTTAGAAGCACCTGATCTCACAAGTTTCAAACTACACCCCATTAAGCTAAAATTAACTCTTCAGCCAAATTCAAAAATAAGCAACAATACAAAAGCTTTGCAGGCTCTAGGTGTAATTAAAAAACTTAAAAATTTTTAAATTGATTAGCTTCCTTAGAATGAGCCCTGGTAACAGTCTGTGCTATTCTCCTGGACGGTAAGTAATGAAATTACATGTTGGAAGTGAAAAAAAAAAAAACAAAACCACTTGAGGATGCCACACAGAAATGTCACGATTTAAAATTGATGAATATGGCTGAGGTGTTTCCCAATTCCTATTCAGAGTTCATCACCAAGAACTTTTCTGGAATAAAACATGACAAAAAACCTAAAATGAAATCCTGGAAACGAAAACAGAGCAGGATGTGTGTGTGTGCGTGTGTGCGTGCGTGATGGATGAGAGAGTAAAAACATCTTTGTTTCAGGTCCTGCTATCAGAAAGGTCACACTTTTTCAGTTTTTAGGAAGTCACAACAGGGTTTATGGGTCCCGCTGCAGCTTGCAGGGATCACTGCCATTCCACGTGACAGCAGTGGCCTCTTCCCTGAGGAGAGACTGAACAGAAACTGTTTAACCATAATCCCAAACAAAACTACATGAAAGGAGATCTTGATTACGGGGGTTCCAAAGATAAAACTATCAACCATGAAAATGATTAATAAGTATTCTCCAACGGGACAACGGGCTCTTTTTACCCAATGTCTTAACTTAGTATGAGAAAAAAATTTATGGAGATCATCATTTCTTCTGAAAGAAGCCACAGCAGACATACTTTATTCATGCCATTTATAAAATATTACAAAAATAGCAGCTATACAATGGTCTAAAGAAAGGCAATGCAATCAAAACCGGAGCACCCCTTTTTATTGCTTGTCTTCCTATTTTAGTTTTGTTTCTTGTTTGTTTTGCTGCTCATGATGAGTTAGTTTCTATTTTATTTTAATACTATTAAAGGGAAATACATATATTTTTTTATCAAGTAAAACTGAATGTGAAGTTATGTGAAACTCTTTCAAAAATATAAGTATATTTAAGTATTGGTAACAATACTGAAAGTGAAGCTTAAATAAAATCATAGAAACGCATGATCCACATACAGAAGCAAATATTTATGGGATGCCCATTATGTGAGTGGCTCAATGATAAAAATGTATCATTTAAATCTGCCTTTCAAGAGAAGAATATCCTTTTTAATTCTTTGATTTGTCCATGTGTAGGCTTATATTGGTATGTTAGGAGCTTGCATTTCTGCAGAGCTCTTTATTATATAACAAATGAACACATTTGTTCCTATTATAATTACACATATTAAAAGTTCTTCATGCATAAATTAGAATATTCATTCCAATTTTTGACTTTAAATATGAATGGAAGAGGTTTAAAAATCTTAGTATTATTGTTAATCATCACTAATAATAATGGTTAACCTAGGTTTATGGACATTCAATTTATACAGTTTAGGGGGGGTCTTCCTTTAAGTAAAATAATACAAAAATACAAAAACAGAGTTGTTTGAGTATTTCCCAATAGGTAAAAATGAGAAACTTTAAAACTATAATAAATCCACTGGTAATGGATAATTAGCTTAATTTTCTAAAAAAAAGATTCTATAACAATGGACATATTCTTTGTGATATACTCTTTAAATGATATAGTTGTGTGATGTATTCTTTAAATCAAAGAAGTTCTGGTTACCCAATATCTACAATATCTTATTACTACAATGTTATCATTCAAGATCATTCTTTAAAAAAATGTTTTTATCGATTTTAGTGAGAGAAGAAGGGAGAAACTTCTCCATTGGCTGTCTCCTGCATGGCCCCCTACTGGGGATCAGGCCTGCTACCCTGGCATGTGCCCTGACCAGGAACTGAACTTATGACCTCTCCGTGCATGGGGCGATGCTCAACCAACTGAGGCACATTGGCCAGGGCAAGAGCACTCTTTCAAGTGCCAGCAAAATGTTGGAATATTTATTTTTCAATTGAGTACAAGCAGATCTACCTCTTTGTGTTGTTTATTCATTGGACTTCCTTCTACCCCTGCCAAGATGACACTCATTCTGTTTTTCACATCCCTCCAAGTTTATCTTTCTTACGCTCTACACTTTTTCTCTGATCTAAGCATGATCACTCTCTTCAGGCATACTTTATTCAAATTAAAATCCAAATCACATTCCCTGTTTCCTGGGATACACTGTAGTTTGGCATTATTGCATTTAGAAGTGGTGCTCAGAATTATACAGTTGTTTGTTTTTTTTACAATGATGCCAGATCTCAGTGAGACTGGAATATTGAAGCCATAGCAATAGTTCTAGAGTCAGTCAACAACTTAGATGATTACACAGAATCTCTAGGACTTGGTGCCTCAGAAACAAGTATCCTAACTCTGGTATACACCATGTACAAGCTCCCACTTTGGATTTCTTTATATTTCTGCTCCTGTTACAAACTGTCTGATGCCCACAAGCTCTAATTCAGATTCTCAAGAGACAGATTTAATTTGGTCCAACTTAATCATGACTAAAACACATCATAATCCAATACTTAGTAGACAGTTCAGTTATCAAATGCTTAAATAACATTTTAATCTGTTGTGGTGCTGGGAAAGAGTCATATATGGAATTCCCTAAGGAGATGGTTTCTTTCAAAAAGCAGTCTTGGTAGACACCTATAGTTTCTTTTGAAAACATATTCAAATCCTTCACTTCCCTATATAGGAAATACTTGTGACATATCCTTGGGACTGCATTATCCACTACTGTGTAAATAAATAGGTTTGGATTATCTTCTATCCATTTTCACTCACTGATTCACATAATATTATTGAATACTTTCAGTGTGTCAGCTATTATATCAAGTATATATGCAGAGATAAATAGGCATAGTGCTCAAGATTTCACAGTTAAGGATTTATGCTTTTTTTAGTTATCAGGTGTGTTCCCATTAATATGTTAGTCACTAAAAAATATGCATTTTAGAATCTTCATAAAACTCCCAATTCATTATGTCCATATAAAGCTGTCTCTGTGTCCTTTAGTTCGAAGATGATAATGTAGTCATCAAATATCTTTCTTCTGGGGGTAGTAAGAATGGCATTCCTTGAATGTACTCACAACATGAATCATTTTTATTGCACTGCAGAATTGGGATATTGTTTTTATTTCCTTGGGAAAAGCATCATACCTACAACAGGGTTACAGTGAAGCAGATTATTGTCCTTTTTTCCTTAAACCTCAGTTTACTTGTGTGTACATGTAAATGCTAATTATACCTTTTGGGATGGATATCTGTTAGTAAGACTTACCTAGAATCACCTCCCCTTCTTTTGACAATAACATGCTGAGACATTTGGGAAACAACCCCCTTTTCATTTATGTCTGCATAGTTGAGGAATGGTGTGTAACACCTTCCAGCTCAGGGAGACACACAGGACTTGGGCTGGTCCAAAGGGCATTCCTTTGCCTGTGATTCATGCAGGAGTGGGCATAGAACAAGTCAGGGCCCAGCGCGCCCTGAGAATTAGATAAGTGGAAACCTCTTTCTTTCCGAGTTCAGGGCTGTTAAAGACGTCAACCTGAGGATGTTGGAGCCATCCTTGCTGCCATATGCTGAGGATTTATGTTGTGAATGTACTCAAGGAATGCCATTCTCCCTACCCCCAGAAGGAAGACATTTAATAACTATATTTTCATCTTCAAATTAAAGGATACAGAGGTAGCTTTATGTAGACATAGGTAATTGGGAGTTTCATTGACATTCTAACATGCATATTGTCCAATGACTAACATCTTAATGGGATCACAAATAAATTCCTGACATCATTTTAGCACAGATTCTACTATGCCTGAGGCTGCCTCCTACATTTCCCAGTGAGCACACAAAAAAGGAAAAACAAAACAAAACACTTAAAAAAAAAACAAAAACTAGTTTGAGTAAGGTATATAGGGTCACTTTCAGTTGAAATAATTCTAATTAATAAAAGCTACATGAATAATACATGGAAATAGCTTAGTGTGATGTCTGCAACATATTATGTCCTGCATAAGTACAAGTTATTTTTTTATTTGTAGTTCAGCCACTTACTAAACTTTTGACATTATTGGAGTCACCATTTTTTAAGTTCAATTTTCTCATCTATTCGGTATAGATAATAGACATACCTTGAATACATTCAAGCATTGTTACATAAATCAAGCAAGATGAATCTTATGTATTTTGAATACTGTAAATCTACACACAAAGACAACACAACAGGCTCACCAACCCACATTAGTGATTTGAAGTATCTTTTGTTTCACTGAATTTTTAAAGGAATTCCCAAATGAGCTTCTTTTCTATTTTATATATTTTATGCCACCTAAGATTTTTCTTTCTAATATAAGGAGCATAGCAATATTATCCTTAAACCTTTCCACTGTCTCCAGACAAGAGAACAGCTTGTATTTATAGCATAGCAAGTGCTGGCTGTCTCAAACAAGTGATCAAACATAGCTCATTATCCAGCGGGTCATTCCAATAGTCATTTGTATATCTGATCTGCTGAGTCTCATTTAAACTATAGTTCTTAGGGGGTTTCCCTAGACAAAATTATAACGAAAAGTTTCAAATATGAAAATCAAGGTTTATATGTGATTAATAAAATTATGAAAATATCCACTCAATCTGCAAACATTACAATAATTATAAAACCTAGAATTGGCATAGATATAAGAAAATAGGTGTTTTAAAACACTTTGGGTGGAAATATAATCAGAAAAATCTTTCTGGTGGGCAATAAGGTAGCTGGCCATGATGGACTAACTAATGCCAGAATAGGCTAACTGCAGTTAACAACTATAAAACTAGACAAACTATATGAGGTAATTCTTTCTAGGAAGTGAATAACAGCACAAGATTAAAATAAGGGAAACTCATATGAAAATACCTATGATCACTCAACTATCTGCTTGGGAATAATTTCCCAACAGAGGTGTGGAAAGCTGGTTATGCAGGTAGTATAATGATCCCATTGAGATGAGGAAAAAAATTTGGGGCAGCAGAAACTGAGTTCCACGGCACATAATGTAAAAGAGAGGGAGCTGCCAAGAAAGTGGGTTCCAAAGTCCCTGTAGAAATCTGCTGTGACTCTGTAGCACATTTCTGGCATATATATTTGCAGGATTGAAACCACTCAAGAATTAGACTGCAGCTGCTATAGGGAGAAGGAAATAGACAAATTATAGGTTCAGCAGTTCTGGGGAAGAGAAATTCTCGGTGAAGTTGGAGTTCTGACCATACCACAGTAGACTGATCTCATTAACACCTTGTTAAAACTTTTGGCATTCAGTTGACACAAAAAAGGCTGAGCCTAGAAGAGTAAGTGCCACATTGTAGAGTAAGACTTATGTTAAGCCTATCCTAACAAAACCTGAAACTCCAAGATCTGAGAAGACATACAAGGGAGAAAGCTTGGTCTTTAAACTAAGGTACAAAAACTGAAATGCAATAGTAACTCCATACACTTAATAGTAGAGATTGAAAGAAGAAAGAGTCAATGAACTTGAAACCAAAGAAATAGAAATTACCCAGTTGTAAGAACACAGAGAAAAAGAAGATTGAAGAAAGTGAAAAGGTTTTTGGGTATTGACATTATCAAATAGTCTAATATATGTGTAATTAGAGCTATGAAAGGAAAATAAGGATACACTGAGAAAGAAAAAATATATGATAAAATAATGGCTGAAAATTTCCCCAATTTGATTTTAAAATGCTATGTTGAAGATATAGGAATTCAGTGAGACCCAAGCTGAATATATATATATATATATATATATATATATATATATATATA
>PVJC01014081.1:0-26917 GCA_004026665.1 Murina feae | reverse complement strand
CTGGGGGAAAGAGTTAATCCAGAATTCTATATCCAGGGGAAATATTTTTTTAAGAAAATGAAGATGAAATAAAAAAAAAATTTAGACAAATAAAAGATGGAAAATTTTTGCCAGCAGATCTCCTGCATTTGAAGAAATACTAAAGGATGTTTTTAGTCTGAAAGTAAGTAACACAAAATGAAAAATTGGGTTTATGGTAAGAGTAAAGAGAACCAGACATGAACCCCTTTCCATCAGAGCTTGTTGATTGGTTTGCAGATACGTTTTGTCACGGTTGCAGCCAGTTGCAAACATAAGAAAAACTGACATAAGGACAGAGGTTTTTCCTACTCCTTGCTAAGGAGAACAGAGGCAAAAACTCAAAGAAAGGAGCTGGGACCCTGATCTAACCACATCTAAAACCACCCTAATTTTGTGATTTTCAATTATGTGAACTAATAAATCTTTAAGAAAAAGTAAACAAACAATGATATTTCTGAGAATTTTAAGTGAACTGAAGGTACTAGTAAAATAAAACACCACCCACCCCCACCCAAAACTAATCCATCAGAGCTATTTGTGATATGTTACAAAGTAAAAAAAAAAAAAAAAAAAGTCAGTATTTAAGTATTATCCTTCTATATAAAAAGGGAATTATACTCTGTTTTAAATTCAGGAATATTACCTTTGATCTGCAATTCTAAATTTCAAAAAGTGTTGTTTTTTTTAAATTTTCTTGAGAAGTAAAATCTGTCCTGACTTGAACTTATTTGACTACAAAACCTGACCTGCATTTACTTGACTAATTATTGTCTTTATCTATTATACTCGGTTTGAAGATTTCTGTCTGCAGAAATAGTACTGTTAATTTCAGGGGGCGTGGCCCAAGGTTCTGAAGCCATTTTACCTAATATATATGCACATATTACCTTCTTATTTTCAAATACTTCTGAAAACCAAAAGACATTCAAATAAGAGCATATAAACAAGGATTGCTTTTCTTTTACATTTTCTTTTTTTTCCATTTATTTTCCATATTTGAAAGATAAGCATATTTAATTTAAATAAAAATGATAATTGGAGAAATATAGTTAAGCATAACTATAGCTAAAAATCATGTTGTAGTTGAAACTAACATGATAAAAAAGAAAGTAAATATTGAAAGCAGATCTACTAAAGCTACTTTGCTAATTCAGGACACTACCATTAAGCCTGCCTAATAGTAATTATATTAGAGGGGAGACAGCCAGTCAGTACTATTCCCACATATGCTGAACTCGGGTGTGCATGTAACTACTGTATGATGGCTTTCTTCCTGCAGTTAGCTCACAGGGGTAAGATGGCCACTGTTCATTAACAGCCGAGTCAATGGCAGTTCATACATCACTATTGAAAAAATATATACCTGCTCTCCCAAACCCACAATCGTGTCATCTATTTTCATTTTATCTATTCTGGTTTGACACTTGCAAATGGTGTGCACTTGAGCAAACCTGCCTCCTTCAATACACTTTATTTCTCTATAAAATATGGATATAGTTTTTGCCTTATATACCTGACAAGGCTGTTCAAGATCAAAGGAGAGCAGGTATGTGAAGCTTCCTTGTAAACTTTACAGACAGTACAATTCACTTTACTTCCATATTCGGAAACTGTCCTTCCATATTACCACTCTTGACCTCTGACAAATTGTTTATTATTCTTATATACCAGTTCTTTACTTTCATCTGTAATTTCCAAACAAACGAAATGCCTCCAGTACATTACCAGCAGACCCATCTATGACCTGTCATTAGATTTTTTGCTCTCAGTTTTTCTTACTATAGTGTACTCAAATTTAAGTAATACTATAGAATAATTATGTAGATATTATTTTTGCCTGTTTCCTTCCACAAGAAAATGAACTATATGAAAGAGTGTTATATCTACTGAAAAGAACAGCATGAAGATTCCTAATCAAAACTAAAAAATATTTATGAATGCATACACACACGTGTGTGTATTAAATATATATATTTATATTCAAGGATATGTATGATTGATTTCAATACATATATACCTACTGTATAGGTGCATGTGTATATGTACCTGCTAAATGCTAAATTTCTATGCAGCACACTCAGGGTTTTACATAGATCATCTCTTTTAATCTTTAAATTAAGACCTTAAAGTAGTACAATTAAGGGAATTAGAGTAAAAGATATTATTTGCTCAAGGTCATAGAACTATTAAGTGATAGAGGACAAGAATTAGAAGTAAGTCCTTTGAATGTCAAACCATGTTCCCTATTTCTTACCCTAGGATATATCCAAGAATAATTTATTATAAATATTCTAATAAGTTTTGTATTTAACAAGGTTTGGGAGAAATCCCAACCAAAATCATAATTGGTCTTTATAAGAATAATCTCTGGAAATTTTAATCTGCCATGTCTCATTGCCATATATGTATATGTAGAATTTTATAGGTAAGCACACACATGCTTATAACTTACTGCTGTAGAAAGTTTTAAATTTAGATATTTAATAGGTAGTAAAAAGTAGAAGTAGAAGAAGTTGAAAAGTAGACATGTAGGGCAAAGTTGAAACAAAAATCGTAAGGCTAATTACTAAAATGGCAATTATACCAGGAGTGACTAAATTTTAAGTATTGATTTAGTTGAGGCTTATCAAAAAAATCAGAAAACAGCAAAATGTGCCAATTAAAAATTTTGACCTAATTATTTATTCAACTGTCCTCATGAAACACATTGGCTATATCTAATGTATCAAAATGTATTTAATAAGTTTACAATATAATACGTTTGTTTATTCTGGTTCTATAAACTAATTTTATCTGTGAGGTTTAAGAAAACCATATAATTTAATATCAGACTAAGTGATATTCTATTAATATTTAATATCAGACTAAGTGATATTCTACTGATATATATATATATATATATATATATATATATATATACATATATATATATATTATTATGGTTATTTCCTGGTGATATAAAGAATACTCAAATAGCATCTCAGAAATCACTAAAATTAATTGTCTTATAATTTAGTAAATTACCAAAATGTACACATCACTTTTCAGTATCCCTTAATGCATTATATCATGAATCTTTTACTTACATTTCAAAAACAAAAAATGGACTTATTTTAAACTAGGGGCCCGGTGCACAAAAATTTGTGCACTTGGCGGGGGTGGGGGGGTCCCTCAACCCGACCTGTGTCCTCTCACAGTTTGGGACCCTGGAATCCATTGGGGCACACAGCACACATGGAGGGCACACCTTCGTGTGTGCTGTGTGCCCCGATTGCATCGATTGCACCGATTTCCAGGCCTCAGCCTCGGGGGCGGAGCTGGCTTGGTTCCTCCACCCCTGAGGCTGCCCTGCTGCCTGAAATCCATCGCGGGAGGCACGGGCACACACAGAGGCGCCTCTGTGAGTGCCCGTGTCCCCGCAATCACGGATCTACTTCCAGGCCTCAGGGCAGCCTGGGGGCCTGGGCTGGCTCGCTCCCCCAGCCCCCAACTGCCTTGCCACCATTGCTGGCCGGCCCTGCTCCTCCTGCTTGTGGCCACAGGCTGCTGGCTCCTTCCCCCCGCCAGGTTGCGCCTCGGGTCATGTTGTTCCTCCCCTCCTGGCTCCCCCAAGGCAGAGGTCTTCCATCTGCCTTGCGGGACCCCAGTGCCGCACACTGCTTCTCCCAGGGCTGAGACTTCTGCCATCTTGGCTGGACTAATTTGCATACAGCCGCTCTGATTGGCTGGTGGGCATGGCTTACCCGTCCTGGAGAAACGGTTAATTTCAATATTACGCTTTTATTAGTTAAGATAATGCAGTTATATTCCTATGTAAGGTTTTACTGATGCAATAGAGGATGCAACAATTAAATTTCCAAAGATGCAAAGTGAAGTTAATGCTTTCTATTTAACCCTTTATCATTTGGGGAAGAATTACTGAGTTAATAAATTTTATGCTCACAAACTAACTGTTGTCCTGCACCATTTTTTAATGAGATAGGCTGTCTTGCATTTATTTTCAAAATTTAAACCACATACGAAAACCAGCCTGGAATATCCACCTAAGTTGCTGGTCACTCAGGTAAAGAGAGGGGCACCCCCTCCCCACCTGCTTCATTGGTCACCTCCGTACCTACTACCTACCATTGAATTGCTCATGTTAATCCGTTCCTACTTCCTCCTGTTCAGAGCTCATTCTTCCCCTGGAGTGGCTGTTCTCCTCGCAAATGTTGCTGGTCAGTTAGAACACAGGATAATGAGGCAAGCCGCATGTTACACGGACATTCAGACAAAACTACCACATCTGACAATCTCACCACTGTTCCTGTCCTGCCGGCCATGCTTTTTTCTCAAGTTTACCACGATATTATTTCCTCTTATTCTCCTATTACTTTCATGATCACTCTTTTTCCATCTTCTTGGTAAATATGTTTTATTTTCCTACCCATTAAGTGAGCTCCCTAGAGTAAAATTCCTATCTGCATAGTCTCCTAGAGTAACTTCAAAGAATTGTCATGGATTCAGCTAACACCTCCATTGCCAGTGACTTCCCTATCTACATCTCCAGGACAGCCCTCTCTACTAAAGTGTTATCCATAATAAGACCCTCTTGGAATTATCCATATCAATGGTCTAACAAATTTTTAACTACATGTGAGACAGACGTGGTTTTAAATTTAATTACTGTTCCTAATAGCTTCTCAACCTAAGAAAGCTATTTAACCTCTCAAAACCTCAATTTACACAACTGCAAAAGGATGTCAATAATTCTATCTTATTGGGTTGCTCTGAGGTTTTAATGAGATAATGTCACATAGGTAATAAATTCAGGCTCCGTAAATAATAGGATAAGTGTGCCATTCAAAAGGGAATTCATTACACTCCACATCAACTTGCTGATTATATTTCCCTTGGTCAGTGCATAGTACTTCTTTCCAGGTGTTTTCCAAGCCATTAATCTACAAAACACTTTAGACACTTTTTTACCCTCCCATTTTTCCCAAATAAATTTGTTATCATCTGATCCTTTCCTCTTCTTAAATATCTCTTGAAACTGATAATCTCTCTTAACCTCTGGCTTTTAATTCCTGTTTTAATATAGGCTCTCATCATTTTTTCCCCCAATATACAAAAATTCTTTTAATTGGCCATTTTTTTCTCTGTTCATAATGTATCCTCCATACAATTACCAAAGTGATCTGTCTAAAATACATATTGGCAAAAGGGATCCAAGATGGCTGCTGAAGGGATGGCAGGCTGCAAGACGATGTGTGAGTGAGAGAAAAGAGAGTATGTGGACGTGTGGGGAGTGTCTGTATTTGTGAGTGAGGGACAACTATATTCCACAGGACTGTTGGGGACTGGTGAAATCTCTTGCAGAGCGGCAGGCTCTGTCAACAAGATTGCACTATCTTGAAGGGGAGAGTGGCTGTGATCGGAAGTCCAGCCTTACCTTCACCTGGGCAGTCCTGGATACCTCCTGGGACCCTACAACCACAATGCCCAGGGACCAGCTGCCTCAGCTATGAATCCACGAACACCAAGACTCCAGCCTCCCCAGCTGCGGGTGCCTAAAATGTTTGTACAGGGGAGATAAAGTGGTGTCCAATACGCAGATGGGTCCTGCGCCTTCTCACAGAGCAGATAGAAGGAACAGCTGAATCAAATAACATCCACCTGGAACTGGTGAATTAAACACAGTTGGTGAGGCAATCTGTGGATGGAAAGGTCAGAGATCACCTAGAGAGAGCTGTCTCCTCAGATTCCTCTGGGTGTTTGTTTTTTGGGTGTTTTTTGTTTGCATTTTTTGGATTAGTTGTTTGTTGTTTGCATTCATCTCTGGGTGTTTGTTGTTTACATTTTTTGGATTAGTTGTTGGTTTTTTGGAGTTTTCTCCACATATACATATATTCCCCCCCTTCTTTTTTCTTCTGTTTCTTTTCTCTCTTACATTTTTTCCTTTTCTATATATAATTTTTGCACTCTTTTCGCTCCCCTAATTCTCTTTTCTCTGGTGGTCACCTTTATTTGGGGTTATTGATATCATGAATACATTTGTGTTTGATGCCCTGTGCATTGTGTCTTCTCATGTTGTGTTTTGTGCCTTTAAGTCAATGCATAACAAGACAGCCGGAGAGGAGTGATCATGGGAAGACAAAGAAACAGCCCACATACAAAAGAAAAGGAAGAAACACTGAGAAAGGAAATAAATGAAATGGAGGCAAGAAATATGTCAGAGAAAGAATTCAGAGCAATGGTCATAAGGATGCTGAAAAGGATGGAAAACAAATTCAACAGTATGTGTAAGAACCAAGAAGAAATGAAGAGCCAAGAAGAAATGAAAAATGACATTGCTGAAATAAAGAACATAACAGAAAGCATCAATAGTAGACTAGAAGAAGCAGAGGTCCGCATCAGTGAGATAGAAGACAAGGTGGGGGAAAATACCAAAGCAGAGCAGCAACTAGAAAAAAAACCAAAACACAAAAACTTAAAAAAAAACACAACAGGACAGTCTAAGGGAACTTTGGGACAACACAAAACGAAACAACATCCACATAATAGAGGTACCAGAAGGAGAGAAAACTGAGCAAGAAATAGAAAAATCTGAAGAAATAATAACAGAAAACTTCCCTAATATTTGGAAAAATAAAAAACTCACACAAGTCCAAGAAGCTCACAGAGTCTCAAACAAAAGGAACCCACAAAGACCTATACCAAGACACATTAAAATTAAACTGGCAAACCCCAACAACAAGGTAAGAATCTTAAAAGCTGCCAGAGAGAGATAGAAAGTTACCTACAAGGGATCTCCCATCAGATTATCAACTGATTTCTCAGCAGAAACACACCAGGCCAGAAGAGAATGAAATGAAATATACAGTCATGCAAAAGAAGCATCTGAATAAAAGAATACTGTACCCAGCAAGGCTATCAATCAAAGGTGAGGGGGAAATCAGAAACTTCACAGACAAAAAAAGGACTAAGGGAGTTTATTACCACCAAACCAGCAATGCAAGAAATGCTAAAGGGTTTCCTGTAAAAAGAAGAAATAGGTAGGGAAAAAGGAACACAGGCATAAAGAATAAAAATGGTGACAAATAAGTACCTATCAATAATAACTTTAAAAGTAAATGAATTAAATGCCCCAATCAAAAGACATAGGGCAGCTAAGTGGATAAGAAAACATAACCCATATATCTGCTGTCTACAAGAGTCCCACCTCAGAACAAAGGACTCACACAGTCTCATGATGAAGGGATGGAAAACATTTTTTCAAGGAAATGAAAATGAAAATGAAGCTGAGGTAGCAATACTTATATCTGATAAATTAGACCTCAAAGTGAAGGCCATAACAACAGATAAGGAAGGCCACTTCATAATATTAAAGGAAACAATTCAACAAGAAGATATAACTCTGGTAAACATATATGCACCCAATATAGGAGCACCTAAATACATTAAAAAAAAACACTTCTAGAGGAAATCAAGGGAGAGATTGACAGCAGTACAGTCATAGTAGGGGACTTTAATACCCCGCAAACACCACTGGACAAATCTTCTAACCAAAAAGTCAGCAAAAAAAAAAAAAATCAATCCTAAATGACTCATTGGATCGGATGGAATTAATTGACATTTTCAGAACATTTTACCATAAAGCCACAGAATATACATTTTTCTCAAGTGTACATGGGTCATTTTCAAAGACAGACCACATATTGGGACACAGGCAAAGTCTCTTCAAATTTAAGAAGATCAAAATCCTATCAAGCATCTTCTCATGTCACAATGGCATAAAATTAGAAGTCAACTATAAAATCATCATGGCAATAAATGACAAGGAAAACACAACAATCCAAAATATATGGGACACAGTGAAAGCAGTTTTGAGAGGGAAGTTCATAGCTCTACAGGCCTACCTAAAAACAAACAAACAAAAAAAACAAGAAAAATTTATAATAATTATCATATCCTACAACTCAAAGAATTAGAATAGAGCAACAGGAAAAGCCCAGTGTAGGCAGAAGGAAGGAAATAATAAAGATAAGAATGAAAATAAACGACATAGAGACCAAAAAAATACAAAAGATCAATGAAACCAAGAGCTGATTCTTTAAAAGGATAAAATATTGATGAACCTCTAGCCAGGATCACCAAGAAGCAAAAAGAGAGGACCCAAATACACAAAATCAGAAATGAAAGAGGTGAAGTAACAACCGATCCAATAGAAATACTAAGAATTCATAAAAAAAAAAAAATAAATAAATAATTTTTTTTAAAAATTATGAACAACTCTATTCCAACAAACTGGGCAACCTAGATGAAATGGACATATTCTTAGAAAAAATTTAAGCTCCCAAAACTCAATCAGGAATAATCAAAAAAATCTGAATAGGCCGATAACTACCAAAGAAATTGAAGCAATGATCAAAAATCTTCCATCAAACAAAGGCCCTGGTCTGGATGGCTTTACAGGGGAGTTCTACCAAGCATTCAAAGAAGAACTAAAATCTATCCTTCTTGGACTATTCCAAAAAATTCAAGAGGAAAGCATACTTCCAAGCTCTTCCTATGAAGCCAGCATTACCCTAATTCCAAAAACAGATAAAGACACCACAGAAAATGAGGACTACAGACCAATATCCTTGATGAACACAGATGCTAAAATCCTCAACAAAATTTTAATAAATCAGATTTAGCATTACATTAGAAAGATCACACACCATGACCAAGTGGGATTTATTCCAGGGATGCAAAGATAGTACAATATTCACAAATCAATAAATGTGATACATCACATAAACATATTGAGAGACAAAAATCACATAATCATATCAATCAATGCAGAAAAAGCATTTGACAAAATCCAACACCCTTTCTTGATAAAAACTCTCAGCAAAGTGGGAATAGAGGGATTATACCTCAACATAATAAAAACCTTATATGACAAACCTATAGCCAACATAATACTCAATGGGCAAAAACTAAACTCATTTCCCCTAAGAACGGGAACGAGACAGGGATGCCCATTTCCACCACTCCTGTTCGCCATAGTACTCGAAGTACTAGCCGTAGTGATCAGACAAGGAGAAAAGATAAAAGGCATCCAAATTGGAAAAGAAGAAGTAAAACTGTCCTTATTCACAGATGACATGATACTATACATAGAAAACCCCAAAGACTCCATCAAAAAAACTACCAGACCTAATAAATGAATTTGGCAATGTAGCAGAATATAAAATTAACACCCAGAAATCTATGGCCTTTTTATACACCAATAATGAACTCACAGAAAGAGAAATGAAAAAAACAATCCCATGTTCAAATTTACCATTGCACCAAATAAAATAAGATACATAGAAATTAACTTAACTAAGGAGGTAAAAGACCTGTACTCAAAAACTGAATGGCATTGAAATAAGATATAGAGGAAGATAAAAACAAATGGAAGAACATACCATGTTCATGTATTGGTAGAATCAACATCATTAAAATGTCCATATTACCCAAAGCAATCTACAGATTCAATGCAATCCCCATTAAAATAGCAATGGCATATTTCAAAGACCTAGAACAAACTCTCCAAAAAAGTCACCTGGAATAAAAAAAGACCACAAATAGCCACAATAATCCTGAGAAAGAAAAACATAGTTTGAGGAATCACAATACCAAATATCAAGCTATATTACCAAGCCACAGTTCTCAAAACTGTCTCGTATTGGCACAAGAACAGACATACAGACTAATTAAACAGAATAGAGAACCCAGAAATTGATGAAAGCCATTATGCTCAATTAATATTTGACAAAGGAGGCAAGAGCATACAATTGAGTAAAGACAGTTTCTTCAATAAATGGCGTTAGGAAATTTGGTCAGATACATGCAAAAAAGTGAAACTAGATCAAACTTACACCATACACAAAAACAAACTCAAAATGGCTAAAGGACTTAAATATAAGATGGGAAACCATAAAAATCCTTCAAGACTCCATAGGCAGCAAAATAGCAGACATATGTCGTAGCAATATCTTTACAAACAGAGCTCCTAGGGCAATGGAAACTAAGGAGAAAATAAACAAATGGGACTACATCAAAATAAAAAGCTTCTGCACAGCAAAAGAAACCATCAACAAAACAAGAAAGCCCACTAAATGGGAGAATATACTTGCCAATGATATATCAGATAAGGGTTTAATCTCCAAAATTTACGGGGAACTCAAACAACTTAACAAAAGGAAGATAATTAATCCAATAAAAAAATGGGCAAAGGACCTAAATAGACACTTTTTGAAAGGGGACAAACAGAAGGCCAAGAGACATGAAAACATGCTCAAAATCACTAATCATCTGAGAGATGCAAATCAATACAACAATGAGATACCATCTCACACCTGTCAGAATGGCATCATCAACAAATCAACAAATAACAAGTGCTGGCGAGGATGCAAAGAAAAAGGAACCTGCGTGCACTGCTGGTGGGATTGCAGACTGGTGCAGCCACTGTGGAGAACAGTATGGAGTTTCCTCAAAAAGTTAAAAATGGAACTCCCATTTGACCCAGTAATCCCACTTCTAGGATTATATCCCAAAAAACTAGAAACACCAATCAGAAAGGATATATGCACCCCTATGTTCATAGCAGCACAATTTACAATGTCTAAGATTTGTTAAGTCTAAGTGCCCATCAGCAGATGTGTGGATTAAAAAACCATGGTACATCTACACAATGAAATACTGGTCCACTATGAAAAAGGAACTTTTACCGTTTGCAACAGTACAAATGGAACTGGAGAGCATTATGCTAAGCAAAATAAGCCAGTCCTAGAAAGATAAATAACACATGATCTCACTCATATGTGGGATATATTAATCAATATAATTTGATGAACAATAATAGACCCAGAGACACATGACAGGGGAGAGGGATGTTAGAGAGCAACCACAGGACTTGTATGCATGCATATTAGCATAACCAATGGACACAGACACTGGGGCAGTGAGGGCTTGCCCAGGACGGGGATGGCTGGGGGTGGGAGGGTCAACTGGGGGAAAAGGAGATATATGTAAAACTTTAGACAATAAAAAAATTAAAAAATAATAAAAAATACATATGGGCAGGTGCTGATCAACTATGTTATGATGACTCCTAGTGAGTCATACCTTGTATAACTTCTCCCCTTGAGTCAAGCTACAGTATGTGTCTTGCTACTAATAAACAGAGTAATGCAAAGGTGATGCTGGTATGTCAGTCCAATCATTATGCTACATTATATGAGAGCTGTTTTAGCAGATTGAAGAGAGAGACTGTTAGCCATGAAGAAGCAAACAACCATGTTTTGAATGGCCAGTGAAGAGACCTACGGGGCGGGAACTGTGGGTGGTCTCTAGGAGCTAAAGGCCTCATTTCTGCATCAGCAAGCACCTGAATTTTTCCCAAAACCATCGAAAATTGGAAGATCTCGAACTCCAGAAAGGAATGCAGGCTGGCCCACACTTTCACAGCAACCTTGTGAGGCTCTGAGCAGAGAGGCAATTACACATTCGTGTACAGAAACTGAGATATGTGTGTTTAGTTTTAAGGCCCCAATTCTGTGGTGACTTATTATGCAGCAATAGGAAAATCTGCACGTGTGTATCCTTTCCTGGGTGCTCCAGATCCTTGTATCACAGAGCTTAGCAAACTACTCTCCACGAGGACCTCCCAATGCTCTTGCCTCCTATTGTCCTTTGGCGAGTTACCTCACTCTTTCAAGTCTTTGCTCAGCTAAAACCTTGTCAAGGAGGCAAACCCTGAGCACAGATCTCCCCCCAAATATCACCTCCCTCATTCCTAACTACATACATGCTAACTAACATTACGATATATCACGTTCATAGGTTAAATTCTTGCATAGCTAATTCATACACAAATCTAGTCTGCTCCAAGGCTTTTTGTCACTTTATAAAATGCATCTTATTCCCACGTTAAGACTTGGTGTTAACTTGTGGGTGGGTGAAAGCGAGTGATATGACTCAAAGAAAGCAAGGCCAATGCCTCTGTTCGATGTCAATGTGTCAGCAATATCATCTTGACATGTATGGATGAGACTTTTAATTCCTAGTAAAATCAGAAAAATGTAAACCAGATTATCTTAACTTCATAAAAGAAAAATATTATAAAGTGATGATGGTAAATGAGGTAGTAATGTGGAAAAGATAAATGTTCAAGATGTCAAATCTGACAGCGAGAATGTATATTCTGATTGTATCGTCTGCTAAACATCTATGGGACCTTAACTTATCTGTGCTTCTGTGCAAACACAGTGAAGGCTAAGTGCAACTCATTCACTCATTTATTCAAATAATATCTATTGAGTGACAACTTTGAGTGATGCTCTGTTCTAGGGACTGAGCATATCACTATGAATAAATTATAGAGATATCATTGCCCTCCATGGAGCCTACATTTTTGTAATTCCTCATAAGTTAGTTATAATGAGTAGATGAGATTCAATGACATACCTGGCAAAAAGGTAAGCACTATAAAGAAATGTAATTAATATCATTATAATCCTGTATAATAAAGAGCTAATATGCTCATTAGACCAAACAGCAGAACGACCATCCAGATGACCTTCCGGACAAAGCCAGGGCTGAGAGAGCCAAGCTCCTTGCATGAATTTCCTGCTTCGGGCCTCTAGTAGTGATACAATAAAATAGTAATAAAATTAGAAACCTAACAAATTATACTCATATGCATAAGTAGAATATTAAATAAATAAATGGTTCATTCAGCCAAGCTAGCAACACTAAAATTTACATGATCATTATATCAGACATTATGTGGTGTTTAAAAGAACATATTTCTGAACAATAGCTGAAAGGAAAACAATTCGTTTTGAAATAATTTTTTCAGCAGTAAGTCATTATTTATTTATCTATTTAATATATTTTTATTGATTTCAGAGAGAAAGGGAGAAACATCAATGATGAGAATCATTAACTGGCTGCTTCTGCACACCCCCTACTGGGGATCTAGCCCACAACATGATCACGTGCTCTTACCGGGAATCACACTGTGACCTCCTGCTTCATGGGTCAATGCTTAAACACTAAGCCACACCAGCCAGGCAGTCATATATTTATTTGTAATAAATTATATTTTAAAGGTAAAATTAAAATGAGAACATCTGTCTCTGGATTAGCAATCACTGTATGGGCTACCTTCTTTTTTTTTTTTCTTTTTATATTGCCCTTTTTGCTTCTCTTCTACATGATCAAGCTGTCATAACACCATGATTTATGATCTTTCTTCTGACAATTCAACCATCATTCTCCTCTGTTCCATTAATATTTCCTACTGTGAATGTCTCTATAGAATCCTTGGCAAATGCTCAGATGTTTCCAGATTCTGCTTTGGAAAGCAGTGAACTGCAATGTTATTAAAAGTAGTGATTTATTGCCCTAACCAGTTTGGCTCAGTGGATACAGCGTCGGCCTGCAGAATGAGGGGTCCTGGGTTTGATTCTGGTCAGGGGCATGTGCCTTGGTTGCGGGCACCTCCCCATGGGGGTTGTGCAGGGAGCAGCTGATCGATGTTTCTCTCTCATTGGTATTTCTACCTCTCTATCCCTCTCCCTTCCTCTCTGTAGAAAATCAATAAAATATGTTTTTTTAAAAAGTAGTGACTTACAAAGGGATTTGTTCCTTACTCCTAAGAGAAGGGGAAGTCTAGACATTATCCTTAGAGTGACATTCATGCACAGCTTCAAACTGACAATAGTATTTTATAAACTCAAATGCACTGCTTCAGCTATCAAATTTTACATGGGGTATTTCTGAGAGTTCTTTAAAAATCAAAATGCCTAGCTTAGCAGTTCAATAAGTGTGCCATTCCAAGAGATGTGACTGCCAAAACTAGTTAGTTACTATGAAGGTAGTTACCTTGTAATGCTGCAGGCAAACACATTTGGTCTTTAGTTACATTTGAGGCACACACTTCAAAACTCCACATTCTCAAAGGACATACCAGAACCAACATTCCAACGTAGCACTCACCCAGTTAAACAGAAGCTAACAAGAAGTATGAAACCATATACCATACTATATAAGACTTTTGGCAGAACACCACATGTATCCTTATATGAAAAAAGCATCATGACATTAAATCATCCTAAACCTCTAACATCCATTCATAAGAATACTCTCATTATTTCATCAGAAACCACATGTCATTCTGATTCATGTACAGTACTAAAAATATAAATTTGACAGAATGTGTCTGAACCTGACCCAGGCACTTAAATGCTTTCATAACTCCAGAAGCAAAGGAAAAACAAAAAGAAACGCCTTCACTATACTGTACAGTCAGCTTTGAAAAGATGCCTGGATGTGAGCGGGAAGGGGCCAAGTTAAAACAGAAATGCTAATCCTAAGGGAGCCTTTGTCTGCTGTTTTCTGTCCTTCCTAAAGATTAAAAAAAGTTAAAAAGTAGCAAGAAACACAAAAATACCCACAGCCCAAATACCAAGAACCAAAAAAAAAAAAGCAAAAAAAAACACAACACAGAACATCACAAATACTACTAAAGAATAAAATAAATCACTGATTTTAAAATACTTTTTTTCAAGCTGTCATCTTTTTCAGAGAGTGGTGGTAATGACTGGATGAAAGAGGGTGAAGAGATTAACCAAATAACATATGCATAGCTCATGAACACAGACAACGGTGTAGTGAAGGCCAGGGGGTGGGGGTGGAGGTGAGGAACCTCTGTGAAATTGTCAACAGTTAAAAATTATGTTTTAACAACAAAAAAATAAAAATATTAAAGATGAGAAGACAAAGTTTATTTTTCTCCTTCCTTCCTTCCTTCCTTCCTTCCTTCCTTCCTTCCTTCCTTCCTTCCATTTTCCTTATTTCCTTCCTGTTATTTTATTTATCCACTAGAGGCCTGGTGCACTCAGAACGTGGGTTCCTCAGCCTGTCCTGCACCCTCTTTCAGTTTGGGAGCCCTCGGAGGATGTCCGAGTAATGGCTTAGGTCTACTCCCCGCCATTAGTCGGACATCCTTACCGCTGCAGTGGAGGCAGGAAAGGCTCCCACCACTGCCACTGTACTTGCCAGCCATGAGCCTGGCTTCTGGCTGAGCAGCATTCCCCCTGTGGGACTGCACTGACCAACAGGGGCAGCTCCTGCATTGAGCTTCTGCCTGCTGGTGGTTCAGTCAATTTGCATATCAGCCTTTTATTATATAAGATGCATTTATATCTCTATCTTGGTATCTGGCAGCAAAATATAATGAGACAGTCCCATGAGAATAGAAGATCAAATTATCAGCCTCTCAAACTCCGCCAGAGTAGTAAACTGTAATGGGCTAACTGTAACAGTTACTAGGCATTGAATCCACACAGCTACCAGGGCGTTTCTGTGGGCTATAGAATCATTCATAACATTTAAAGTGAACACAGTTACACAATATATCAGCATTTCAACACAGTGCTACATAGGTTTTTCCCATGACATCTTCTTTGTCAAGTAATGTCTTCATTAAATTCCCTTGATTTTTCCAAGATCATCCAGAAGCCATGAGAGCAAGCTTGCCTTGTTGTGGCAACAATTAGAGTATCATTATCCTAAATAGTAAAATCATAATATGCAAATTGTCCCCTCAACCAGGTGTTCTTCCAGGAGTTCTACCAGGAGGTGGCAGGCAGCAAGGGGAAGGGAGGGAGTGCCCGGCCAGCCTCCACCAGCCACACTAGGGACCCTACAAGTGCACGAATTTCATGCACTGGACCTCTAGTTTATTTATATAACAGCTGAAGGGCTTTTCTTTACTTGAGAATTTGGAGATACCCAAGAAATAGTATATCTTACCTAAGACATTTAGATATACAAATCTAAGAAATCCTAGGAATAGTGACTTATGCTTCCCCCAAGTTCCAGTTTGGAGAAGCATTTTATTTACTTTTAGCAAACAATCACTGAGAATTCTCCTTTAAAGAAATTTTACCAGCAATTCAAGAACTACTTGGGCAGAAAAAAGTTTATACTGATATAGTGTATACTGATATGGTTGTTAGAATTTCAGGTAAATTAAAAGCAGTTTTTAAGTCGTAGTATTGTCTAATATGACCACAAGAATAAGGTTCAGTGATTAAGTGATTAAGTGAGTTACTATCTCTTCAGATAGATACTGTTGGGAGAAACATTTCCCATTAGAATATCCTTCAAGAGACTTGTGTGGCTTTATAAGTGATCATTATGAAGTTTCCCACTAAAATTAAAAACATATTCCTAAGTACTATTTTTCAAAATGACACAAATGTTTAAATACCAATGTAAAAACTGTATGTAAAGATGCCAGATATGATGTTGTAAGAAAAGCCAAAGAACTTATGTAAAAGCATGTTTCTTACTGCCTTTTATCTGAATAAACTCTGCTGCACAGTTTACAAGGACTTGGAAATTCCATTCATGAAATTTACATATTTCATATAGAGTTACATGAAAAACAGCCTGGTTATAACATCAGAGTCCACATTAAGACAGATTTCAATGAGACATTAAGGGAGAGGTTGACTCTCAAATTACCACCTCACTCCAGGAAAAAATAAACTTTTTAAAAAAATGCAAACTCCACATTGAATGATCTGAGCCAAAGCTAAAAGCAACTCTTTGTAGTCATTAATTTAGAGGCTACATCTTTGAAAAACACAGGATATATGAAAATGGTATTAGCTTTTGAAGTCAGGAATGGATTTATTTGATTACATGAGTAGTAGCGATGGGCAGTTATGATTTTCAATTCATCTTGATAAATACTTATTGAGCTTACCAGGTACTGTGGAATGACAGATAGAAAATATATGTCAAGAATAAATAGAACCTTGAGAGGAATGTGCAATAAGCACACAAATATGGAAGACTAGATTAAGCATTAGGTAGAGGGTTTTAGAAGTGAATTAATTGAGGTTGAAATATGGTGTCTAAAATGTCAATGGATTCTACAATTTGTGTTTACAGGTTAATAGAACCAAATGAATGAGTAAGATGGCCAAAGAATATGCAAAAAGAAGACCATGGAAAGAACCTCCCGCAATGCTGCACTCATGGGCAGGAGAAATGCAGATTAATGAAGGCAATTGAGAAGGAGCTTCCAGAGAAAAAAGGACTTTTGTAACTTGTGACTGAACCACGTAACGAGAGATTCTACAATGCCAAGTGATGCAAAGAGGAGACGGAGGTATTTTAATGCATAAAGGCCATTGGATTTTCTTACCTTGGGAGCATTGAAGACCTTGGTGAAACCAGCGGTATAGCAGAGGTAGCAGTGGGTGAAGGTTAGGTCTAGTTCTATATCCTAGCTTAATGTTTGGAAGCCAAGAATTAAGTGGAGAATAAATGTAAGAAAAATGAATTAGAATATAATTGATAAAGAATGGTCTTGGAAATGTCAGGAGAGGATGAAATCAAAAGCAGAGTGGGAACTGGTTAGTCAGGGAGGAAGAATTATTCCTTGGGTGTGGGGTAAGCAACAAATGGACAAGTGAAAACACAGATACGGCCAAGTGTGGGAGAGGATGCCAAACAATACATGTCAGAAGCTTTTCAACCTCAGACCAGTATAAGCTGTACTTATATGAGAGTGAGAGACTCATATCTGAGGCTTTACGTATAATAACAAACAAGGGCACAGTAAGAACTGTATAAGAAAAGCAGACTTTGAAAATTATATTTAGCCAAAAAGGGTATTCATTTCTTAAATTGACTAAAGTTTCAGTGCAATTTCTTCCTTGGCTCGAAATACATATTCCACCACTATTTATCATATAATATTTATCATATAATGATGTTTACAGACAACTTTTATTTTATATCCATTTCTTAAACTAGCAGAGAAACAACCAAACTCATGGACTAGTTCTAATATTGCAACAAGACAAGTAAATAGATTTCATCAATGCCTATCGTAGTCAGGAATGTTAGAGAAATATTAAGATACTGATACTAGTAATTACTGCCTTACAGGCAACCTAGTGTCTTAAAAAAATTTTTTTTTGAGTAGTGGTTTTCAAACTTTAGTGCACATAAGATTTACCTGGAGGGCTAATTAAAACCCAGATGGCTGGGTCTCCTCTCTAGAGTTCCTGGGTTGGAGCTCGAGAATTCGCATTTCTAACAAGTTCTTGGGTGATACTGATTTTGCTCCTCTGGTCTGAAGACCACACTTTGAGAACCGCTGCTATAAGGCTAGCCATTCAACAACATGCAGGTCTATAAGCAAGAGTATTTTCACTCAACTTGTCTACTGAAGTAAATTGACAAACCAGAATTCACAAATATATTAAAACAGTACCATCAATACTTTTTTAAAAAATATCTGTATTTGGCTTATTAAGTTCACTTTCAAATGTTATCTAGAACAGCTCTATCATCATTGAAAAATGGATCAAAAATGGATTCATGTATTTATAAAAATGTCACAAAATTTGCTTTAGTTGGGAAGCCACGTACTAACGCTTAAAATGTCTTCCTCTCTTCATTCGAGTCATTATCATTACATTTCACTATAATATGTGCCAGGAACTACTCTAGTTGCCATAGCACCTAGAATACAACCCTATAAAGCACTTTATTTTACTTCACCAACTCCAATTTACAGATGTGGAAATTGAGCCATAAAGACATTAACTATCTCACTGATGGTCAGACAGAAATAAAAATTGGGGACTTTTGGGTTTCAGTAGCACAGTCCTTACCTATTATACTCATTCCTACACACTGAAGTATAATTTGAGCTCAACTACTTACCTGTTCCAAGAAACAGGACATGGTATCTGCCATCAGCAGCGTTCACTCGGTCCACAGCTATCTTCGTGTACTTATAGTCGGTGCCAATCCGGACAATCAAGGGCCTTTTGTGGATCGGGTAGATGGAATTGTACATGAGAGGATGGTTCCGAATGAAAGTGACAACATCATCTGGGAACTCCTTGGTGGTTCGCATATTGGGTGTAAATGCTCCTCCTGGGCACTAAAAAAGTATTTTTTAAAAACCAAGTTAATATAATACTTGCTTAGTTTCAGTAATGATTAAAAGTCCTCAACTTTTCAAAATATTTAGCTCAAGTTCTTTTACATGCATTTGCTTCCCATTGAGGAGTAAACAACACAACCATACATCCTATATAATAACCCTATATAATAAAGAGGGAATATGCAAATTGACCATCACTCCATCACAAAGATGGCAGTGCCCAGTCCTCTCAGCCATGCCGGAGTTCCCCAGTCCTTTCAGCCTACCCTGGGGGCATATGGGGTGCAGCAGGCACATGGTACAGCCAGACCTTCCCTCAGCCTCCCAGCTGCACAGGGCTGCCCGAGGCTCAGGTAACCAGAGCTGGCTGAGGCTTGTGCTGCCAGCAGTGGCAGTAGTAGAGGTGATGTGGGCATCACCTTCCCCTGATTGCCAGGCCACCTTCCTCCCCTGAGAGCTCCTGGACTGCGAGAAAGGGCAGGCCAGGCTGAGGGACCCCCACCTCCAGTGTAATAGAGTAGTGAATTACTCTATTACATCTGGCATCTAATTTTGGTGCAGGAGCTGTAAGAAACAGGGACGCTCCAACTGAAACACATCAGCCAGGACAGCTGCATGGATTTTTCATGCACTGGGCCTCTAGTAGTACTATACAGTACTATCTGTAAAAAATGAATACACAAGGTGTATCATTTGATCATTTGAATGAGGCTAAGTCCACTCATTCTGTCCTTTTTCTTTTCTGAGAAGAGCTGACACCACTGCATATATAACTTTTCACCTTCCTCATCCATCACTTTTCTATTTCTTATTCTGTGCCAGATATAGTATTATTAGAAAAAAAATCATGTTGATATAATCAAATGCTGTTACTGGTTAAAATAAATTAGACAATCATTACCAAATTCAATCAGAACTCTAATGTGCAGGAATTTTATTCCATTTGATCCCTTCTCCCAGAAGAGTGACCTCTGAAGTTGGAGCTTGGATTGGATGTGGTAAATTAACCTGACAATTACCCTCTGAAACTGTTGTAAAAGCCCCAGTGACTTCTATCAATCTTAGAATAAAAGCCCAACAATTTAGCATGGCCTGTGGTCCCTGTGTGCCTGGGCCACATCTACCACTCCCATCCCAGCTCTCGCTCTTCCAGAGCCTCAGGCAGGCTCCCCTCCAGCACCTTGGCACTTGTTATTCCCCATCTGAAACCTTGGCACTTGTTATTCTTTGGGGCAAGTCCATGATTTTCTCTGTTACCTCATTCAGTTCCCAGTTGAAAAATGTCCTCCTTCAAGGTGATGACACATATAAAAATAGCTCCCCTTCTCCATTTCCACTATCTCCTTAGCCTGCTTAATTTGCTTCAGAGTCCTATTTGCTTAACTCTACATTATATTACATACTAGAGGCCTAGTGCACAAAAATTTGTGCACTCGGGGGGTCCCTCAGCCAGGCCTGTGCCCTCTCACAGGCTAAGAACCCTCAGGAGATGTTCACTTGCTAGCTTAGGCCTGCTCCCTGGGTGATCAGGCCTCAGTTGGCACTCAGATATCCCTCTGGCAGCCTGGGAGCCCTCAGGGCATGTACACTTGCTAGTGGGGAGCAGGCCTAAGCTGCAGTCAGACATCCTTAGTGCTGCTGAGGAGGCAGGAGAGGCTCCCACCACCACCGCTGTACTGGCAGCCATCAGCCTGGCTTGTGGCTGAGCACAGCTCCCCCTGTGGGAGTGCACTGACCACCATGGGAAGCTTCTACATTGAGTATCTGCCTCCTGGTGGTTAGTGTCTTTCATAGTGACCAATCATTCCCAGTGGTTCTGCTGTTAGGGTCAATTTGCATATTATCCTTTTATTATATAGGATTATTATATAGGATAGAGGCCTGGTGCATGGGTGGGGGCCAGCTGGTTTGCCCTGAAGGGTATCCCAGATCAAGGTGGGGGTCCTGCTGGGGTTCCTGGCCAGTCTGGGTGAGGGGCTGAGGGCCGTTTTCAGACTGGCCACAGCCCCTAGCCACCCAAGCTTCCAGCGAGGCTGTCTGGAAGCAGGTATCTGGGGTTTATTTATCTTCTATATTTGAAGCTTTGTTGCCTTGAGTGGAGGCCACAGCCTGCCTAGGCAGGCAGCTTCCTCTATCACCAGGGCAACGAAGCCTCCTGCTTGCTCCAGCTCTGTGGCTTCTATAATTAATACTTTGTTGCCTTGAGTAGAGGCCACAGCTGGCCAAGGCAGGCATCTTCCTCTATCGCCAGGGCAATGAAGCCTCTTGTTTGCCCGTCATCTTGGTTGGGTTAATTTGCATATAGTCACTCTGATTGGCTGGTGGGCATGCTTGGGATGTAATGGAGTGATACAATTAGCATATTACTCTTTTATTAGAATATATATATATCTTTTAGAAAGAAGAAGGGAGAGAGGAACATCATTGTGAGGAGGAAACATTGATTGGTTGCCTCTTGTACACACCCTGACTGGGGATGGAACCCACAACTTGGGTGTGTCCCCTGACTGGGAATAGAACCTGTGACCCTTCGATGTACAGGAGGACGCTCCAACTGAAACACATCAGCCAGGACAGCTGCATGGATTTTTATTGTCTATTTCTCTCTCTGGAATATAAGCTGTGTACTGACCTTAACTGGCAATATTTTGTTCATTGTTTCATACTTGGACCTATAATAAAACTGACAAATAGCACATATTTGACAAAGAGTAGTGAATTACTCTATTACATCTGGCATCTAATTTTGGTGCAGGGGCTGTAAGAAACAGGGACCTCTAGTCTGGCTAAGAGGGGAAAGATGCAGAGAATCAAGTTCAAAGGGGCAGATAGCCAAAATGAGTTCTGAAAGAGGACTGCTGGACGGCTTCAGCAATTCTGGGCAGGGAGCATGATGAGGGCTTCTGAGGAGAAGATTCCATTTATAGGGCATCTGAGGCCAAACTCAAGGACTCAAGGGTAGGCTGGGAGCTGCTGTAACCTACGCACTAATAGAACCTGAGTGTTAAGTGATATGAGGAAAGGTGCTGGGTATAATTTTATTTTGTCCTCATCTGAGGATCTGCTTATTGATTTTGGAGAGAGAGAGAGAGAGAGAGAGAGAGAGAGAGAGAGAGAGAGAGAGAGAGAGAGAGATTAGAGAGAAACATTGATCAGTTGCCTCTGGTTTCTAGGGCAGTTACAATCATTTAACACATACAGACATTATTTGTCTAACCTTATTAAACACCCATCAATATCTCTACTTTCTGAAAAAAATACACAAAAAAACACTTTGTCATATTTTTCTTGAAAAGAAGACTACTGTTCTGGTTTTCATTTTTCTTCTTTAAAGAGGTACCAGAAAAAGGGAAGCAATGCAGCAAGCTTCCTGACCAGTAACAGTGGGCACAACGTCTGTGATAAACAGTAACAAACGGGAATGTCACGCCTCATCCAAAGGCAGCAATGAACATTCATGTCCAGCTGATTGCTTCTATGCAGGAATATAAGCAGGTGCAGCCAGATTTCAACAGAAGACAGAAATGTGGAATTTTATGTGAAATCTGCCAAAGTTTTAATGTTGACTCAATGAAAAAACACACACACAATTTTAGGGATCAAATACAACAAGGCAACCTCTGAGTTAGTCCTTCCAACAGCTATCCAATCATGTGAGTGCCTCTGCGCCAGTAGTACCAGACAGACAAACATCTGCAAGTAAGTCTCAGCAAATTATTAATGCGGCCATGTTCATTTAGACTGAGTGATGCTGAATGCGATTTTTAGACTAACTTTGACCAGTTAACATTACTAGAACTTTTTACAGGGCCAGTAAATATAGTTCTTTTTTTCTTTTTCTTTTTCTTTTTTTTTTTTTTTTTTTGTAGAAAGGCACAAGGAGCAATTAAATGACTTTACTAAGGAGAGATTATGAGATAAGTCATAAAACTAAGCCTCTTATTCGTTATCCCATTAACTTGACTTTCATCTGAGGTTCATATGTTTTTCTTCTGCAAAAAGAGGCATTATATTTAAATATGAATGTTTATAAATTGCCCACAATGGAGACCAAATGAGGATAAAGAATTTCATTTGAGGGTGTTCTAAACTGATGGATGTGTTCCATACTTCTCAAAAAGTATAGAATTACGGGTGTTTTCTGCCCTCATTCTTCATACAAAGTGGAAAAGGGGAAAATACATTGCTCACGGAATGAATACATGGAAAGAACAAATGCATGAGCAATTTAAATAGTTCCAGACCTTCATAAAACACCACTAATTATGATCTGGGAAGCTGAGTTGTCTCCTTAAATGTTTGCAAGTGCTCTCGTTTGTAAGTTCCAGAGAGATCCAAAGTTAGCACATATTACAATTTGTATAATTTCCAGTTAGCAATTATTTTCACGTGTGATAAAGTATTTAAATTATATGTCTTATTTAGGGGTTTTACTTCATGATAATTAAAACTCAGATAAAAATTATGTGGCAGTTGCTCAAAACCATAGTTATTAATTAGCTAATCCAAACAAATAAATTCAAACCAGTTATTGTATATTTTCTCAAATGTCTCCTGCTGGAAACTGACTGTTTTCACCAACCTTGGTTGCTCTGAAAGGTCAGAGCCATGCACCCATTGTTTAAGTTGAAACATTGTTAGTTAAAGCAAATCCCCACCTGTTAATTACATGTAAATTCTTGCTTGGAATTTCCTGCCTAAGGATATGGTTGTTTTCTCAGAGACTTAATAAAAGGCTGGTGAGACCCAGGCATCAGTGGGCAGTCGAACCCACTAGAGGAAGGCTCCACGCCTGGTCCCCCAGTTTCCAAATTGATTCTCTTCTAGTCTCTCTCTCTTCGTTTTGTGTTCAGCCTCCTTCAGAACTCGATCCCTGAACAGGAACCCTGAACCACACTGGACGTGTAAGTGACTCCCTCAGTCTCCGATTTGGAACTTCTATTTATAATTAATATTCACAATGCACTTTTTTCTTAGGAACAAGTGACTCCTAGGATAAGTTTACTTCAAAATCAAAAAAGAACTTTTTGGACAATAATTAATTTTCCCATTGATTCATGGCATAAACTCTACAGATAAGACAGAATAAATGACAATGATGGTGACTGAAACAAAAATCGATTACCCTTTGCAGACTCTCTCTACCTGAACTTGAGAGTTTGCTCAGGGTAACACTGCTGAGTATAAATAAGACGCGATCAACTTAGCTCTCATCTTGTGCCTATGAAAGCTTATGTCTTGACAACTTAAGATAATATAACATCCATGCACTACCATAAAATAAAGCCTTTGGCCATTAATTAGGATAGTATCTCATTCCTCTGAAGGATAATTTTACTCCACAAACAGTCATTAAGTAACTTTGCTTGAACTTCTTCTTTAAGTGTTTGTTTTTCTCCAGTTCTACCTTTCTGTCTATCAAGCAGTGATAAGCCCCCCTTTTCTGAGTAAAGACATTTTAAGTGTTTTGATTACTAAAGTGTTAGGTGAAATGCTGGGGACAATAAGAATGCCATGTTGAGAAGTGTCAACAATTGTTGCCCCTACTTCATTTTGTTCCTATTCCCAGGCATTACTGTGACCTCTGATGTTCCTAAATGTTCTCCTAATCCTCACATCCATTCTACTAATTTTCATCATTAATATATTCTATATTAATTCATATGTCCATTCTCTGGACAGCATTTTATCCAAGAAGCATTTTGATGTGCCCAGTAGAAAAATTAAAAATAAGAAGATGCAATTGTCTTTTAGACACAAGTATTGTGGTAGGAAAGATGGACAAAGTCAAAGCAAAATAATAAGACACATGAAAGTAATTTAAGACAAATATAAAATAAATAACAGCTTGATTCATATATGTTTAAGAGTCAACAATTTTAAGGGGTACATCTGTAATACTTTCAATAATAAAGATAAATTTAAAAAAAGAGTAAACATTTTTAAACACATTTAGAATAGTGGAGAATTTAAGGCTGCTAGAGTCAGTGATGTGGTTTAGAGATAAGTAAACAAAGTGTGGAGTATTTAGAGAATTGTAATTTCTGGGGCATTGCTGGATCACAGAACACAAAGTGGAGGAAAGGAGTAACAGCTGAGGCTGAAAACAACAGAAAATAAATGCAAAACTAGTCAGAAAATGAGTTATTGACATGGTCAAGGGCAGCTTGACCTAACACTTGAAAGATGAGTGGTAAGTGGATAAATAGATGGACTCAGAAACATTCCAGAATCTGGACTAGTTACTAGCATTGTTCTATAAAAGTTGTATTCTGAGGAAACTGACCTCATGTTTAGACCCTTGGTAATCTGGACCCTTTATTTAAAGCCAAAACAATTCCATAAAGTCTTGCACTTAATGCACCAGCTGCCCTCTTCTTCCTCACATTTCCCTCCACTTCTAAAAGAACCCTCTGCTCAGTCCTGCTAGGCCATGCAGAGCTTCTGGGGCTCACTGATTCTTTTCTTTCTTTGCCTTGTAATGTGTAGTGTAATCTTTGCCTGAGACATCCTTCCTTACCTACCAACTAATTCACATCCCACTGCCCTTCATATGTTTTTACATTAGTTTTACATGACTGCCCAAACAAGGCTGATGGACACTCTCTCCTCCAGATTGCAATATTAACTATCTATTTTATTCATGTATTTTTTGATGTGCTTATTTTTTTTTAATCCTCACCCAAAGATATGCTTTTTACTGATTTTAGATGAAGGGAGGGAGGGAAGGAAGGAGGGAGGGAGGGAGAGAGGGAGAGAGGGAGGGAGGGAGGGAGAGAGGGGAAGGGAGGGAGAGAGAGAGAGAGAGAGAGAGAGAGAGAGAGGGAACAAACTCAAGGTATCAATATAAGAGAGAAATATTGGTCAGTTGCTTCCCCTAAGTTCCCTTATCCAGGGTGGAAGCTGAAACCCAGTTAATGTGCTCTGACCAGGGAATCAAACCTGTGACCTTCTGGAGCATGGGACAATGCTCCAACCAACGGAGCCATACCAGCCAGGGCTATTCATACATGGTGAATGAATGGAAAAAGTATGCAATCTGCATTTTCATGTATACATGCCCTACGTGTTTAACAGTATTATAAACTTTATTAATATTTTCAAACACCCTAGAGACATAGAAATACTTCTAATGTAAGAACAACAGGTCAATTATCTAAACTAATAAAAGCGAAATATTAAAATTAACCGTTTCTCCAAGACAGGGTAAGCCACGCCCACCAGCCAATCAGAGCGGCTGTATGCAAATTAGCCCAGCCAACATGGCGGCCGCCACTCACGGACCTGAGTAAACAGCTGTTTCCATTGCTGCAGGAGCGAAAGTGAAGCTGCGGCCTCTCCACTTAAACTGGCTCTAGCGAAACACAGATTTGAAACAGTGTAACAATCATAGAATCCTCCGGAGCTGAAGGAAAGAGCACCCGGGCCTAACCAGTAAAAGTAACAATTGTTTCATTATAGACGCTGCGAGGTGAAGCAGAGGAGGCTTCAGTTAGTTAGAAGGCTGCCTTAAAGGTACAGTGTATCAATTATAGAAGATAACCCCAGGCCTTCAAGGAACAGTATCAATTATAGGAGATAAATCACAGAAACCTGCGTCCAGCCAGCCTTGCTGGGACGTTGGGTCAATGGGAGCTGTAGGCAGCTTTAAAGCCCGTCACCCAGGCTGGTCAGGCACGCCAGCAGGTGGGCATCCCCCGAGGGGTCCCAGACTGCGAGAGGGCACAGGCAGAGCTGAGGGACCTCCCGAGTGCACACAGCGGCTGCAGGGCAGGACAGCGCAGGACCCAGGACCCGTGAGTGGGAAACAGGCGGCAGGGTTGGAGGGCACCGCGAAGCGGGTAAGAGGCGGCAGGGTTGGAGGGCACCGGGAAGCGGGTAAGAGGCGGCAGGGTT
>PVJC01014080.1:18175-37070 GCA_004026665.1 Murina feae | reverse complement strand
GCGCCTCCGTACCTCTGTACTTTGCTTCCGCTGCTGCTCTGAGTCTCAGACTCTTCTCTGGTTGTAGGATTTTCACTCAGCCAGCCGTCCTGCTGGTGCGAGTGGTGTCCGTGTGTTCTTTTCGCGGTTTTTCTGAAATAGTTGTTCACAGCTGCATATGCGGTGTCTACCCTATGCCGCCATCTTGTTTCTCCTCTCAGTATGTTTTTCTTGTGGAGTTTGAGAATCTGCATTTTATTTAACTAGCATATCAGGTTCTTGTAATAGAGCTGGATCGCAGGTTTCTGGATCACTGGTAAGGATTTTGAAAGATTTAGAACAATGCTTTTCAAACTTTATTGTGCATGCAAATCACGTGCTTTAAAGGACAGTTGTGAATATCAAATAAGAACACATAGTACTTTGTACATTGTGAGGCTTAAACAATATTAGATATGATTGTTTCATTCAAAGCTTATGAAGAGCCCCGGCCAGTGTGCTCAGTTGGTTGGGTGTTGCCCTGTGCACCACATGATTTCTGGTTTGATTCCAGTCAGGACACATGCCTGGGGGTATTGGGTTCCATCCCTGGTAGGGGCATGTGGGAGGCAACTGACCAATGTTTTGCTCTCACATTGATGATTCTCTCTCTCCCTCCTTCTCTAAAACCAAATTTAAAAAGTTTTAAAAAACAGCTTACAAAGAGTTAGAAAAATGAAAAAATGTTCAACAATTGGAATAAAATTGAAAGAAAACTGAGTGTTACTGTATAGGGGAAATAGACACTATTTAAAAAAACAAGTGATGCCATACAGCAAGGCTTCCAGCTCCTGGCGCATTTTCATTTTAATTTTTAAAAGACAAACAACAAACAGCCTTTAAACATATAACTCTGTCTTTATCTTTACTCCTTTTCAATGTATTCCCCATAATAGAGACACATAGAATATTCTAACAAACCAGATTGAATGTATCATGCCCCATTTAAAATCTTTCATTGACTCGCCATTGCCCTTAGGGTGAAAGTGAAATTCTTGACAGTATTTCTCCACCCCCATACATCACCATTTCCTCTAGGGGGCCTTTTTCCAAGCCTAGGTTTCCCAATTCAAACACTTTCATACTTTATCACTATTTCTTGCCTATATTTCCATGTTCCCCTCTAAGTCTGTAAGAACAATAAAGGCAAGCATTCTCATCGTCTTGATCACTATTTAATCCCCAGCTGCCACACCAAGCCTTATGCAAAGTTAGTGCTTAATAAGAAGATGCGGTTTATAAATACACTAACAGTCATAAGAAAGAATAAAATATTGCCCTTTGTGGCAACATGGACGAACCATGAGGGCATTATGCTGAATGAAATGTCTGATAAAGATAAATACCATATGATCTCACTTATATGTGGAGTCTAAAACAAACAAACAAAAATTCCAGTCTCATAGACACAGAGAACAGAATGGTAGTTGCTAGGAGTGAGGAGTGGGAAAGGTGGGAAGGGCAAAATGGATGAAGGGGATCAAAAAGTACAAACTTCCAGTTATAAAATAAAGCAGTCATGGGGATATAATGTATAGCTTGGTGACTATAGTTAATAACACTGTATTTTGTGTTGTGTGTCTGAAATATACAATGGTGCCATTGCTGTCCTAGCTTTTAGCGTGACTCTACTATTAGTCTGTGATCTTGCTCCAGGTTTCAATGTTCTTATGACTTTGTGAGGCCATTCCTCCTGTCAGTCAGACAGTCTCCAAATACTTACTGATCTTCGTGCTAGTCACCAGACTGGCTGCTGGGAAAGTAGTACAAGGAGAGTAAGCTGTTCCCTGTTCCCACATACAGCACACGCTGTTCTCGTGGGGTGTGGAGAGCTTTGCAGCTGTGCTGGGGGTGCCACTCAATGCGGCCTCAATTCTTTTTGGACAGTCCTTTCTCATAAAGAGTTTTGAGTGGCCTGGGACTGGGTGACCTCCCAGTGGGCCTACCATTGCCCCATAACTGAAAAATAAATTATATCCCAGGGTCCATCCAAGTCCCTCTACCCTCCCTTGGGGTGAGTTTACTGCCTACCAGGACACTGTGTGAGGCTCTGTGCTTTTCTCTTCTGTTCTGTTCAAGAGACTTAACTTTGGGGTGCAGCTGTTATTTCTGCTTGATGTCATCTTTTCCATTGAGTACATCGAATACTCACACAAAAGACGATGCAGAAGCTCCTCACTCAAATATATGTTGTTGCCTAGATATGAAGATGAAGCAATTATTCTAGTTCCTTCCTGACTAGGATTCAAAGCCCATGTCAGAATCAAAAGATGGGACATGTGACCTCCACAGAGAAAATTAACTTAAGGCAAGGCTTCTAATAATTCTTCACCTATCAATGCTGACCTCACCCCCTAAGTCTGAAACTGAATAAACAGAAACTCTCAAAGTTGCAATATACTTGTTTCCAAATAAAAGAAACAACATTTGGCAAACAATAATATTTATTCATACTCTAATTACCTGCCAGTATTTGGGGGAAAAATCAAGAAAATAAAGAACATTTGCTCCTTATGACTAGTAGTTCATCCAGGAATGTATAATCCTATCTAATAAAGAGAAAATATGCTAACTGACCCTCCTCACACCATCGCAAAGATGGTGGCACCCACAGCCAATAAGGAGGGAATATGTTAATTGACTGCCACACCCTCAAAGATGGCAGTGCCCACAGCCTCTGGGGCAGTAGATGTGAGGAAAGGTCAGGCCCACCCCCAGAAGGGCCCAGCTCATCTGCATGCCTGCCTCTGGAGTCCCCCAGTCCCCTCAGCCACCCAGAGCCAGCCCGAGGCATAGGCAAGCCTTGGATGGCAGCTGCCCAGTTGCCCAGGGCCGCCTGAGGCTCAGGTAACCAGGGCTGGCCAAGGCTTGCACTGCTGGCAGTGGCAGCAGTATAGGTGTGACAGGTGTCACCTTCCTTTGATCCCCAGGTTGCCTCCCACCCCTGAGGGCTCTTGGACTGTGAGAGGGGACAGGTTAGGCTGAGGGACCCCCACGCTCCCAGTGCATGAATTTTCACGCACCAGGCCTCTAGTAACCTAATAAAATACAAGGTGGGGTCTAAGCAATAAAGATAATGATTAAATAGGCTAACAAGCACTACATAAATTGTAGTCTACACTACTCAGTGAAGTTGGTGAACTGCAGTGTGATGAGAGAATATAAAATACTAAAGAGATGGGAAACAATTTAGAGAATGCACAAGTTAGGGGTTGGAATAAAGAACAATGAAGCTGTTTTCTGAACTAGAACGTCTATAACAGGCAATGTGTAGATGAAACATACTTACACATTCCTTCACGGTGTGGCAAAACTACAAAACTAGTGGGTATACTTTTAAACTGCTGACATTTTATGTCCTGAGCCAAGAAGAAGACTATTGAGCAAGGCTAACATGTAACATTTCTGGTCTATTTACCAGACACATCTCTAAACCCTTGTGTGCTTCTTCCTCCCAAAAGCCCTTTAAAGGAGAGTATTCCTAATACTCCTATTCCATGGGTGAGAAAGTTGAGTCAGAAAGAGGCCAAGCATTTCCTCCAAGAGACAAATAGGACTTCATCCCATGTGTTCTGACTCCAGGACCCCAAATTTAAACCATTTATTTGCATTTCTTTTTGAAAATTCTTTCGTGGTCTCTAAGACTGGATTAGATGACCCTCCCATGTGCTCTATTTCATCCCATGGCTCTCCATATCCCTTTGTTGTCATGGCCTGATTTTGTCTTTTGATTCAGCAAATCTATGATCTCTTTGAGGCATGCACAATGTTTTATTGTTGTATCACTATTACCTATCACATAACAGGCCCATAATTTATATTCCAGAATTATTGAAAGACAAACATACAAATTAGTGAGTATTAAAACATCAAGACCACGAGAAGAAAATGCACTCTTGACCAGTAGGTGGCAGCAGTGAAAAGCAGGCAAAAGAATGACTCCTGGGACTTGATGAGGAACTCTGGTTGGGAGCATATAGTTGGGTTATCAGTTTTGACAGAGGAAGTCATCTTACTATATTAAAAAATTTAGTTACTCTTCTCTAGATACCTTTCAAATTTGCTGCACCTTTTTCCAGAAACTAAAATTTATTCCACTTGCAATATTTCTGTTGAATCTATTTTCCCACTAGCCTAACTTGTAAAATATTTATTTTCAAGAAACTGATAAAATGGTTTATATTTTTTACTTATCTAATTAATTTATAATTCAAATACATACATGATACATGCTCCAATTTGAACGTTTACTTTCCTGTTCTTGAATATTTGTGGTTTGCAGAAATTCTGCCTATCACCACAACCAGATACTAGGGAAAGATAAAGTTATCCCAAACTAGAAAACATTATTATTGGACAAGGAAGAGGGAAATGAATGTGAACAATTTTCCCTTTAGATTTAACCACAGTCCAAACATCCTACAAGGTGCACTCTGCAATAAAACTAAGAAAGAATGTTCCTCCCATACTTATTTATATAACCTCCCATTCCTTATAATAAAACTAGTTAGACCAGTGCTTCTCAATGTTTATAGTGCATATGAAACACCCAGGGATCTTATTAAAATGCAGCTTCTGATGCAGGAGGCTTGGGTGTGGCCAGAGATCCTGCATTTGTAACAAGCTCCCAGGTGAGGCTCATGGTGCTGGACCATGGTGGACCACAAATTCAGCTGCAAGGATCTAGAGTACAATTACAGCCAGCATTTTAAGAACAAGAATAACCTGTACCTGTGTATTAATAGGTATCTGGTGGCCACTGGTTGAATCTTAAGGGTATGAGTATTTCTTAATTATATTTTGACTTACCTTGATACACTTAGCTGAGTATTATGTTGATAATTTTTTGTAAAAATAGTCATTTCCTGAGGTTAATGTTATACCCTTTCCTAGATTAACCCAAAATATAATATTTTGTTTGTCCGCTGTTGCGTAACAAACTATCCCAAAACCTCAGTGTCTTCAAACAATTTCATTCTATCTCACAATCTTATGGGCCAGAAATGGAGGCAGGCATTGCCTGAGGTCACCAGGTGGTCTTCACCCCCAGGTGAAGTCAGATATTGAGGGTCCACGGTGTTTTGATTGATACGTCTGATGCCTCCAGAGTGGTGGTAAGAAAGCTGAGCTTATCTGGACTCCTCTCCCATTCTATGGTTTCTGACCATAGAAATGGGCATCCTAACTAATGGGTCAGGCTTCAACATCAGACGGAAGCTGCCACCCTCTTAAAAGAGAGAGGCATGGAGCTGTCCTGGCATCAGTTCCACCATACTCTATTAGTCAGAGCTATTACAGGCCAGCTCAGGTCCCAGGGAAGGAGAGCTAGATCCTTCCTCTGGAGGCCATCTTGAGTCTCCCACAGTTAGCTAGTATCAGGGAACAAATAAATGTTATGGAATCAGGGCATATCTGTTTGGAGGGGTAGAAAGAGCTGAAATATACTAAATTTTTCTCAATAAAATTAGTCATATATTCAAACTAAATTTATTTGCACCTGGTTGCTTTACTTGACTATCGTACTCATAAGATGGAACACATTTAGGTTTGTAAATATGTTTGTTAGTTTTGAGAAATGTGTACATTCTTTCTTGGTCTCAGTTTTCTTATTATTGAGAGTAAGAACTTACCTGAGTGCTAAGCCTCCTTAAAACTCCATCATTCGAAAATATTCCATCTGTCATCTCATGTGTAATGTACTTCTAATTGCTTTTTTAATACTTAATGTCTCAGAAGTATATAAATCTAAACAAAAAAGTATATGTGTGTACACATATAATTACCTATTTATACCCTCTCTGCCTCATCTTTATTCCCAGCAAGTTCTTCAAGAGCTTCTGCACAATTTAAGTACTGCTTATTTAAGACTTACCATTTTAATTATAGGCATCCTCCCTCTTTGAAAATCCTTTAGATGTTTAGGGAAATCTTGCAGTGCATTCAAGCCCATATAATTTGTTTATATGACATAATTTTAAAGCTTAACTACATTTCTCAGTACAAATTATTAACTATTTTAAATATTTGGACCTTTTCATATTTCCTATAAAACATCCTCTTGTAGCTATAATTTCCAAAAAGTTAGAGCATAAAAAAAAATCTACCCATATACTACCTTGAGCCCACTCCAACAATGGGTGACAGTGAATATTTGGATTGGCATTCAGACCTAGAATAGAAAGAATAAAGGCTTATGTCATCATTTAAAAAATGAGAAAAATTTATAGCTGTTTAGGTACATATTGAATTTTTTTCAAGGAAGGAAGAAAAGTTATTTGTATCTCAGAACTCAAAAAGAAAAGGGTTGGGATTAGGAGAACTTAACATCTTCAGATGTGTTAAATGCAGGCAAGGAGTGGGTTACCAGTTGAGAATCAAATATACAACGAAATAGGAAAGTGTGGGGAGATGATAGCCCCACACAAAAGGAAAGAAGAAAATAGAGTACAAAGATTTGGGGCTGAGCAGCCATGGTCAGTGGTCAGCGAGAGGCTGCAGGAACCCTACAGGAAATGCAAATGCTCACAAAAAGCAGGGACTGGAAGCTCCAATCAAGGTTTTCACACAGTCCAGCTGCAGAAAGCATCATGCATTCCTGTTTAGCTGTAAGACTGACACATATGTAAGCTAATTCTTAAATACACATGGTTTTATCCCCAAATTGGGAAAGTACCTATTACGGCTAAATTGTGTACCCACTCTTTCCCCCAAAATGTATAGGTTGAAGCCCTAACCCTTTGTACCTTAGAATTTGACTGTATTTGAGACAGGGCTAAAAAAAAATTTAAAAAAAAAAGATGATTTTGAGAAACTGAAGCATGATTTGAGTGTTGAAGAGGAGGTCATGGTGAGCGGGTGATGGGGATTGTTGAGAAATAGGGGGCTATTTTTCACAACCTGGAATTAATAGTCTGTGGTTTCTCAGTCCCAAGACATTGTTTTTTCTAGTGCAGGGAGTTGCTTTTTATTTGTTGCCCTTAATAAGTACAGCCTATGAGCTAGATTTTTTTATTTACATAGGAATGCTAAACTGGGCCTAGTCTTTAAGCTCATCCTCAAGGTTTCTGAGGGGGGACTGAAGACACCAAGGATCACATGATTCAGTTACATTGTCTGACACATCTTATCTTCATAATTTGCAGTTTCTGTCACTTACACAAAGCGCACTTGGGAATTTTTACTTCTTATCTTACTTTATTCTGTTATGTTGTATTACAAAATCAGCTTTTTATTTAAAGAAAGTAGGGGGAAAATGTGTATGTAAGGCTCGTTCTTATACTTTTCTACTCAATATTCTGGGCCCAACCATCCTTTTCACCTTAGACTTCACAGCAGGAAGGACTAGAGTTCAGGTCCATGAAGACTGGAGAATCTCTATTTGGGATCAGCAAGACCATCAATGAATTCGAACTAGATTATACCTAACAACTTACAATTAGAATTCAACATAACTCCTGTTTCCCATTCATGAAGATATGTGACATAAATGAAGGAATCATTAGAAAAGAATAGACATCTAAAAATTAAAGTAGCCAAAGGGGAGAAGGGGATGTACCTATCTTATGAAACCCACTAGGAGAGAAAAGTAAAATATCTGATTTCAGTGTTCAATGTCTCACTTTTAAGTCCATACTAACTTCATTTTACTGGAACAAAAGTTCCAGTACAAAAGGACTGAAAAAACACAAAGAAAATAAAGCACTCATAATTACTGCACTTATAGGAAATGGATGTTCATATTTTGATATATGATTTATAGATCCTACTTTTTCTATGCATTTAAAATATGCTTTTTGCCCTAGTTGGTTTGGCTCAATGGATAGAGTGTTGGCCTGTGGACTGAAGGATCTGGATTCAATTCCAAGCAAGGGCACATGCCAAGGTTTGAGGCTTGATCCCTAGTAGGGAGCGTGCAGGAGGCAGCCAATTGATGATTCTCCCTCATCATTGATATTTCTTTCTCTTCCTCCCTCTCCCTTCCTCTCTGAAATCAATAAAAAATATATTTAAAAACTAAATTAAAATATGATTTTTAAAGATGGTATATCATATATATTTTTGCATACATTGCATGCCATTAAATCTTCTTCCTCAATAATTTAGTGATGCTAGCAACTATTATAATGAAGTACTCTATTATACCTAACCATTTAGATTTTTCCCAATTTTTTTCTATTGCAAACAATATTGTAATGCGCATCCTTGCACATATGTCCTCCATCAACATGGGGTACCACTTTAAAGAGTGATGGTAGCCACCAACTAGATCATGAAAAATGTAACTTCTCACTCTGTTCAAATAAATAAATATGATTAAAATTATGCATATCATCATCACCTCTCTCATCAGGTATTTGATGGTAACTGATAATTAGCAACTGCTCCTACAGTGATCTCACTTACACTAATTAACAAAATCAAATAAAGTTGAAATTTATTGTCCTGTTCAGCGAATCATGGGTCTTGCAGCTGCTGCTACCAAGGCCAGCATTAGTGTCTGATGTTAACTGATTGTATGAAAAAGTACTTTGCTGGTTATGTTCTAACTACAGTCCTGGTGCACAAATTGATGCACCAGTGGGGTCCCTCAGCCTGGCCTGTGGGATCAGGCTGAAACTGTCTCTCCGACATCCCCCAAGAGGTCCCGAATTGTGAGAGGGTGAGGGCCAGGCCAAGGGACCCCACTGGTGCACGATCAGGGTGGGGAGAAATGTGGGAGGTTGGCCAGCTGGGGAGGGACTGCAGGAGGGCTCCAGGCATGTCCAGCCTGTCTAGCTCAGTCCTGATCGGCCAGAGCAAGCTAACCAAACTGGTTGGAGCGGCTGCCCCCTGGTGGTCCGTGCACATCATAACAAGTGCTTGAGTGGCCTTAGCATATCATTAGCATATTACATTTTGATTGGTTGAATGGATGACTGAACACTTAGCATAAATAGGCCTTTGTTATATAGGTTGAACTTGTTTTAAGGAACAATATCACAAAATACACATCACCAAAGTTCTCTACTGAAAAAAGTTTAAACTTTTGGGATTTCCTATACAAAAAGGAAACTCCTTCAATTAAAGTTACATTAAAGGAAAACCAGGATATTCTGGAAAACAACCATTTTGAGATATATTATTGATGAGGAAACTCTATCTTCTCCAAGTTATTCCACTGCTACTTTTGGTCAGAGAAAGATCACACTGCTGAATGGAGACTAAATCCATTTGGCAATTACTGTGCTATTTAATTTTTGACCTATCATTGATCTTGTCTGTATATCTATGTTTACCATTATAGTACCAATATCCAAGTATGTTCACTGTCAGTGCAATGATAACAAGGAAAGAAAGCTGTGTGTCTCTGTTGTGATTAGACAAGATTCTTCGAATTAGCACTTATCCTTAAAAAGAAACCCAAAACATAGTTTAAAGTCAGCTTGTCCCTCATGCCACACATGAATGCCAGGTAAGTTGAAATCATTACAAAAATATGCAAGAAAATAGTCAAGGCTTCTCACTCTAGACTATTTGAAACAAATGGCATCCTTAATGCCAACAAATATGTTTAAGATGGCATTGTTTGTTGGAAAAAAGGAGACAAACACTTTAATCAAGAAAGAAAAGAAAAAGATGGCATTGTTTGTTAGAATTATTTTCACTAAACAAAAGTGTGTTTATTTTTAAATATTTTATTACTATATACTAAATAATTAAACATATCATTTTCAATACCAAAATCGATATAAAAATGCTTTATTTTTTCCACCAGGAGGATGATCACAGCACAGTCGCTAGGCAAGGCAATGATATGTCCTACATTCCTGTATGGCATCATGGCATTAATGCTGGAAAACACTAAGGACTCTGGCGATTATACTTATTTGTGTGGGCAGGCGGTTTATTTGTTGGTTCTTCCTTGTTTTCAATAGATAATGCATAAACATAGTATGAAATCTAGAAGGTATGAATGAGTGTAAAGACAAGAGAAAAATCTCTTCCCCGCCCCTGTTAACTTTTAGACCCTCACTTGCCTTTTCCAGAAGAGAAGCTCCTATGCAGGGTCGAAGAGATGTGATAGCCTGCATCAAGCATGTCAGCACATATCTCCTTTTAAACAAACACTAAATGGTTAAAGACTACACAGTGTTCTGCAGCTTCCTTTACTTTTATTATTTTTAAATATATTTTTATTGATTTCATAAAGGAAGGGAGAGGAAAAGAGAGATAGAAACATCAATGATGAGAGAGAATCAATGATCAGCTACCTCCTACACAGAGGCCTAGCCCTCAATCCGGATATGTGCCCTGACCAGGAACCTAACTGTGACATCCTGGTTCACAGGTCAATGCTCAACCACTGAGCCATATCATCTGGGCATATGCAGCTTCCTTTATAAAAACAAAAACAAAAACAACAACCACAGCTACATGAAAATGACTTCCCTAGCCAGTTTGGCTCAGTGGATAGAGCATCGGCCTGCGGACTGAAGGGTCCTGGGTTCAACTCTGGTCAAGGGCACATGCCCAGTTTGTGAGCTCAGTCCCCAGTGGGGGCATGCAGGAGACAGCCAATCAATGGTTCTCTCTCATCATTGATGTTTCTATCTCTCTCTGCCTCTCCCTTCCTCTATGAAATCAATAAAAAATATTTTTAAAAAAGAAACTGATTGCTTTGTCCTAATAATTTCATGCTATCATGGGGTGACACACTGTCTGTCATTTAACTAAATATTTCTTAACATCAATGTTATTTATTCTCATTCACTATAGTATAATTTCACAGTAACTACCTTTGGAATTATCTCCTTTTGAATATGTGTAACAGCATCTGCATGATAATTCACTGGAAATTAAATAACTTGGACAGAGTACAAATGCATTTAAAATTTGAACATGTATTGCCATTTGCCCCCCTAGAGAATCACTATATACATAATATAAATATAGATACTTGCATCAAAAAAGCATGAGAATATATCTATTTTCTCTAATTTTTATTAATACATATATTGTCAAAGGTTTGGTTTGCAAATTTGATAGCAAAACAAGTAATGCAATTTAGCCACTCTTTGTCATGAGTAAATATCTTTTTAATAAATTTAATAGCCATTTGTTCTCTTTGACACATCTTTTTATGTTTTTGAACATTTTTATATACACTTGTATTTGTTATTTATTATCTAGTCAATAGCCTTTCTTACAAGAGCTCTTCATATAATAAAGAAAATGTCACTTTTCTCTATTTCATTAAAAAATGTTTTTCTTACTGTGTCACTCCCTTTTACTTATTTATGGTGCTTACTGCGAAGTATTTTTATAAATTAAATTTAGCAATGTTTTCTTTCCTGGTTTCTATTTTTGTTTTCATATCTAAAACACCACTCTTCTAAATGTGTATTATGTGTGTGGCTTTGTTTCCTTACTTTTCCACATCTGATTTATCTGAAATATATTTGGCTGAAGCAATGAGACAGACAGGGCTCCAAATTGACTGTTTTCTAGATAAGTATGCAGTTACTTCCAAACTATTAAATAACCCATGTTCCCCTCATTGAACTGAAACATCACCTTTGTTAAACACTGAAGTTCATATATGAGTCCCATCAGAACTAGACAAAGCCAAACCCCACACATACAACTTAGGCCTCAACAAGGACAGCCAACCCAAATTCACTCCAGCACGTCCCCAACAAACACTTTCCCAGATCCATGCTGAGGCAAAGATAAGATTGTCATATAACTCCAAAGGTCACACTCTATGCCCTAAGAGAAAATTGTCACATTGTATATGATCAAGAGCTGCATTGAAATTTAAGGGCACTTATACTGTCAAAGAATGAATTATATTTATGGGACACGATATATACTTTATATCTAGAAAAAAAGCATATTGTACTCTACCCAGTGTCTTGGTTTCTTTAGGTTTTTCCAAATCATTTTATTATCTTCATTGTATCAAACAGTATAAATTACACAGGGACTTATGAGCCAGAGAAAAACAGTTTATAAGTATAAATAATAGAAATTTTTCCTATAAGTTATTTTTGTTTCCTCATAACAATGAAAGTATTAGGGATCCTACCACCCTCCCTTGCTATAGACAGGGTATGTCAAAAGTAGATTTATAGTTTTGAGTACTCAAAACACAGAGTTTATTCTTGTATTATTATTTATTTATTATTGTGTTATTTTCTACATAAACAACTGTAAACCTGCTTTTGCCACATCCTGCATAGTGTGGCAAAATTGGAAGAAATTTACTTCAACTTGGCATACTCATCCCAAAGCAAAAACTTATAATATTCTCAATCTTAATGAGCCAATTTATATACAGTCATATCCCTACAATCTAAAATTGGCTAAGGTCCCTGATGCCTATCTTTCTCATTGTAAAAGTTGCAAGTTATCAAAAATAATTCAATATCTTTGAGGCCTGACTGTGCTAGTGAGCAAATGTGGTCACAGCACAGGTCTTCCAGAGGTAATTAATAATAAATAGCATTTACATAGGGCTTTGCATCTTCAAAGGACTTTGCCAACACTAATTAACCCACATACTAACCTTTTAAAGGAAGTAAGCAGGAATTACTTTTCATTTTATGAATGAAAAACTGACTTGTTATAAAGCTATAATTATGCATGGTCTGAAGGAGTTGCTCACAAGTACTATAAGATCTTGCCCCATTACAGTTCAGATTATTCTAGAATAAGTTCTCCCAACCTAAGCACTATTGACATTTTGATCTTGTAGAGGTCTTTTAATTATAGGTTATTTAACAGTATACTTGACCTCTGCCCACTCAATGGAAGTCACACCACCTCAATCTTGACAATCAAAAAGTTTCCAGATGTTGCCAAACTCCTGGGAGGCAAAATAATCCCAGTTGTGAACACTGTCTATAAGAAAGGGCAAAAAAAAAAAGATTGATAATTCCTGTTACAAGATTTTGCCTTACAACTGAGTTCTACAGTCCAATTCACTTTCTGTAATTATTATGTATCACACAATCTTGGCAGCTATAATTTTTCCTTCCCACATTATGTACAAAAATAATAACAAATACAATGCAGCGTTCTAAGCATTGTCCTAACACACACACACACACACACACACACACACACACACATTTAGTCCTCAAAACGACCCTATAAAATAGGTATCATTTTATACAAGAGGAGCCTAAGGCACAGAAAAAATCCCCCAACTAAAGAAGTGTGGATTCAAACACAGGCACTTTTGTTCCAGAGTATATATACTCTTTTCCCCCATTTCATTGAATTTATTGTGGTGATATTGGCTAATAAAATTATATATTTTCAGGTGTACAACTATATAATACATCATCTGTATATTATATTGTGTGTTCACCACACAAAGTCAAGCCTCTTTCCATCACCATTTATATCCTCTATACCTTCTTCTACCTTCTCAACTTCCTTTTCCCTCTTGGAATCCCCATACTGTTGTCTGTGACCATGAGTTTTTTCCCTTAATCCCTTCACTTTTCACCCAGGCTCACAGCCCCTCTGACAGCTATCAGTCTATTCTCTATCTATGAGTTTGCTTCTATGTTGTTTATTAGTTTATTTTATTCATTAGATTCCACATAGGAGTGTGATCATATGGTACTTGTCTTTCTCTGACTGGCTTATTTCACTTAGCATTATGTTCTCCAGATCCATTCATGCTGTTATAAAGGTAAGATTTCATTCTTTTTTATGGCTGAGTAGTATTTCATTGTGTAAATGTATCACAGCTCTTTTAGTCACTCATCTAGCAATGGACACTTGGGCTGCTTCAAAATTTTGCAACTTTGCAAAGAACATGAGGTGTATATATTCTTTTGAATTATACTCTTAACCACTGAGTTATTCATGTGAGTGTATATATATTTTCCAGGAGGAAGTTTCTTTTAGCAGTGGACACTGTTAATTTCATTTCTCAGTATAATGAAACAATGATGCTATGGATAAGGAAAGGATAAAGTCTCAAAAAAGAAAGGAGTGCAGCAACTCTATGTAGTTGTACTCTAAATATATTTGAGTCACTCAACAAAATAAGTCTCTGAAGCATCAAGGATTCACATAGCATTATTCAGATCCTCTAGGAATTAACCCAAAAGATAATATCAGGTAAATAGATTATGAGTCAGAAAATTATAAGGAACACAGAATTTCTAAATCTTTGGGTGGCAGGGAGAAGGAGAGTCATCATGACCAGGAAACTGGGGCAGATCATATAATAATAAAAATGACACATGAACTGTGACTTTAAAGATGAATAGGATTTTTAATCTGAGGGTTATCACAGTAGGTGCTCAGAGAGGGCATTTCAGATAGACGAAACAGGATATTCATGGAAGTAGAAAGAATGAAGCTGGAACTAAGCAGAGAGAGATAAGATGAAAAATTAGTTTGAGGTCAGGTTATAAATATATTACAATCAATTTGTGTTTTTTTCTGGTAGGCCTTACAGAGCAAATGAAGAGCTATTTCTTTAGAGTCTTTTATGCACTAAACATGGCAGAGCACTTTGACATACATTACCTTATTTAATCATTGAAAGGTTTCAGAAAGAAGAGAGCATGATGAGATGTTATTAGTTATCAATTGCTATGTTTTCACCTGTAGGTTCAATTGGGAAAGCATCTGCTTCCCTGCTCTCAGGGTTGTTGACAGAATTCATTTTCTTGCAGTTATAGGGTCCATGACAACTTACTTCCATGAAAGTTAGCAAGGATGAGGGGAGAGGATGGGAAGAAAGAGGGAGAGAAGAATACAGGAGGGAGGCGGAGAGGGCAGGGAGGAGAGGGAACTGGAGAGGACACACTGGGGCAAGTCAGCTAATAGGATGGAGACTTATACAATGTAATGTAATCAGGGGAGTGCCATCCATCATCATGGTCATATTCTGTTAATAAGAAGCAAATCACAGGTCCTGCCTGTATTGAAATGGAGGGGGCTCTACAAGGATGGTGGGGATCATAGGGACCTTAAATTTCACCACAGTTCATCTTCTAATCCTCAATGATATACCTCCCTTCCATATGCAAAATACATTTGCCCCCTCCCAATGGATAGAGTGCCATCCATTACATCAGCAAAGAACAAAATTCATCAGCAGATGAGGTTCCTGGTATCAACTGTAAGTCCAGCTTTCCATCTACGGACCTGCAACCTGAAGGCATAAATTACCTGACACCCAATATTCAATAGCAGGAGAGAGATAAAGTAACCGTTGTAGACTTTCCTCTTCAGTGAAAGGTGGAAAGGGGTTTCTGACCATTAAAGGTCTGAAATCCAGCCAAGCACATGATGAGAGTTCCTGGATTTGTTGTAAAGCTTGGAAGTAATTCTCTGTGGCTTTTAACTACAATCTCTGAACTCATGGTTCTGCCTTCTGAGTCAGTCTGTGGTCTTCTGAGACTGCTTGCTGCCAATAGAATTTTGGTGGTTTCCCCTTAGTCTCTTTTCATTGTATACGCTCAGTCCAAGCTGGCAGTGTTTCTGCTGAAATAATTTTCTCAAGAATCTTATGGGTCTCCTGAGGATGTTAGTAGGCTTCTTTCCACTAGATAAAAATCACACAACAGATCTGTGCAAGATTAGACCTTCTCCTTTTTGACCTCCTGCTGAGATGGCCCAAAGACAAACAACATAGCTAACCTCTCTACAGGCCCTCTAGTCTGATTGAGTGAATCTCTTGTTTATGTATTTCTGGGCAAAAATTTGCACAATTACATCTTCAGCTATTTCTAGATGTCACACATTTGAAGCAATTTCTTAATTTTAGCAGCTTTACTATCTGGAGAGGCTGAGAATTTTCAAAATCACCTAGTTGTGGTTTCTTTTTCTTTAATCCACAAAAACAGATTTTGTTTAATTCCTTTTGCATCTATACAAATAAAGAGGTAATATGCAAATTAGCCAGGACACTGTAACATGTCATGCCCAGTCCATTAGCATATTATCTCTTTATTAGCTCCTATCATCAGGAGGCTGCCTATACTCGCCTTGGGCATTGCTCCAGGGTGGAAGCAGGGAGGTGGGAATGGGGAAGCGGGGAAGCAGGGAGACAGGGTGGAAGCAGGGAAGGGGAGACGGGGAGGCATGAGAATGTAGGACCAGCTCAAGGCAACTCGAGGGGGGAGGGGGGGCGCCATGCGAATTCACGCGCTGGGCTCCTAGTTTTACTATAAGTCACAAGAAACCAGGTTGCATCATTAATACTTTGTTTAGAAATATCTTTAGCTATACAACCAAGTTCATCACCTGCAAATTCTTCTTTCTACATAATTGTAAGAGACAATTTCATTAAGCTTCTGTCACTATTTAACAGTGATACCTCTGGCTTCAATTTCCAAGAATATGTTCCTCGCTTCCTTTTGAGCCCTCTCACTGACTGCATCCTTGAAATCAGATTTCTCCTAACAGTCTGCTTGATAATTTCAGCTTTCTCCAATGTGCTTGTCAAATTTCTTCCTGACTCTGCACACTACCCATCCCAAAGCTACTTTTTAAAGTATATATTTTCTTATTGATTTCAGAGAGGAAGGGAGAGGGAGAGAGAAATAGAAACATCAATGACAAAAAAAAAAAACACTGATCATCCACCCCCTGCAGGCCCCACACTGGGGATCCAGCCCACAACCCAGGTATGTGCCCTGATCAGGAATTGAACCATGACCTTCTGGTTTATAGGTCGATGCTCAATCACTGAATCACCCTGGCTGGGCCAAAACTACTTCTTAGGTATTTGTGTAGCGGCACTCTGCTTCTGGAACCAAAACTCTGTATTAGTTCTCTTTTGCTACTCTCTCATGTGAAGGATAAATGGGGGAACCATCACTTCCCCAAGCTCGTTGTTGCAGATATTCAGCTCCTCGAGGTTGTGGATCCGTGGTCACTTTTTCAAAGCCATCAAGGGAGAGACTGTTTCATATGAGTCTCCCAACATAGTAGAATGAAGACAAGACACACGTGTTCAGTCTGAACACCTGAGCAGAATGAAAATGGTCGTTTGATATCACTCAGGTTTGGATTAACTTGCTCTGTAGCAATATTCCTAAATTCAATTTTTGCTTTTTAGTAAGTAAATTCATTTTAATTTTATTTAAATGATAATGAAAGTAAGCCATGATTAGTTGGCTGGAATTTTAAAATAGCATACCATATCCAATTTGGGAATTCGTTGTATATTCAAATACATGCCAAAATGAACTATTTCAGCATCAGGAATATATAAAAATACTTCCATTTCATGATTATTAATTTCTGAAGATTATACTTAAAAATTTAGTGGATTATTATTTTAAATAGTGTGGCTTCTTTTTTTCTCGAAGTGATTAGAAAAAGAGAACAACTGAAGTTATTATTCGTAAGCACTACTTTACAAATAAATACATTGTGGTTATGAATAGTGCTACATCACCAATAAATAAAGGAAAATTGGATATAATTGTCAGTATAGTTTATCTTTTGTTCAACATTGTTTGGAATGGCTAGAACTTTGTAACTTAGTATGATACACAGGAATTTATATCAGATGAATACAATTTATTAGTCTGGTGATAATCATATTTATATGTATGTGTAATATTACTTATATGCTCTTCATTATTTATTTTATTTTGGTTAGTGAGCCTTATTTATTATCTTTTAACTAAAGATATATTAAGGAAAAAATGAATTTATATATGAGACTAAGAATAAAAACCATTCAAAACTGAATAAAGGCCCTAATCTCCACATCAGCAAGGGGTGTTCAGCTTTAAGTGTTTGCTTAATTTTCACTTTACCTCTTTTCAAAGGCTGTCAAGCCCTGGAGGCCATTTCTCAGTGGTTAGAGAATCCGCTCACACATCAAAGAATTTCAGGCTTGATTCCCAGTCAAAGGCATGTAGCTGGGTTGCAGGTTCCCTGCCTCAAGTCCAGGTTTCTCTCTCTCTCTCTCTCTCTCTCTCTCTCCCTGCCCCCTCCCTTCCACCCTCTCTGAAATCAATGGAAAAAATACCCTTGGGTGAGGATTTTTTTAAAAAGGCTTTCAAATTACTTCATGTCTAAAGAAACATTAACTGTCTTATTTATCAATTCATTTGAAGAGCAAATATAGTGAAACAATTACTAACTTAAACATCTTTGTAAACTCTTGTTGGTCCTCAAACTATTGGTTGAAAACAATGATCTACCCTAAAACCAAAACATGCTACAGATTGCCACTTATGACTATACTAGGGGCCCAGTGCACAAAAATTTGTGCACTTGGGGGGTGGGGGTCCCTCAGCCTGGCCTGTGCCCTCTTGCAGTCTGGGACACCTCGGGGGGGGGGGGGTGTCCACCTGCTGGCATGCCTGGCCAGCCTGAGTGAGAGGCTGAGGGCCATTTTCAGGCTGCCCACATCCCCTTCAGGGTTCGTGCACTGGGGGGTGGGAGGGCTGGTGAGTGCAGTCCTGGACGTTTCCCACTGGAGGGTCCACGATCGCACACACCTGGTGGGCCCCCACCGCTGAGGGGACACACCTGGTGCAGAGCTGGGTGGCGAGCTAGGAGCGGACGCTGGTGCAGGATCCCTCGGTGGGACCCTGCTGCTGAGCAAACACACCCGGGGTGGAGCCAGGCAGTGGACTGGCTTCGGATTCTCCACACTGTGCAGCAGACGCTCCCGCATGAACTGTGGAGGCCCCTGGGGGGCGGATGAAGGTAGCGGACCCTGGACGGGTGCTCCCACACGCCCCCAAGGTGGTTCTCCGGGGCAGAACCAGGCATCTGACCCAAACGGGCACTCCTGGACGCCCCAAGGAGGCCCCTGGGGGGCAAAGCCAGGCAGCAGACCCAGGACAGGCGCTCCTGGATGCCCTTAGGAGGCCCCAGGCCGGACCCCCCCCCCCCCCCC
>PVJC01014080.1:0-18075 GCA_004026665.1 Murina feae | reverse complement strand
CCTCTGGTTTGCTCTAGCTCCATGGCTGTTGGCCTCCATCTTGGCTGGGCTAATTTGCATACAGCTGCTCTGGTTGGCTGGTGGGCATGGCTTAGGTGTCTCAGATAATGATCAATTTGCATATTACTCTTTTATTATATTAGACTAGGGGCCTGGTGCACGAAATTCGTTCACAGGGGGGAGGGTGGGGGTCCCTCAGCCCAGCCTGCCCCTTCTCACAGTCTGGAACCCCTCAGTGGATGTCCTATGATGGCCCCACTCTGCCAGTCGCCTTTTTGTGTGTGTGTGTGTGTGTGTGTGTGTGTGTGTGTGTGTGTGTCGCCACTGGGGACCTGCCCCCAGCCACATCTGAGGCTCGGAGCAGTCCTCCTATGTGTGTCTACCTGCTGGGGGCCTGCCCCAGGCACACTGTGGAGGCTTGGAGCAGGCATCCCCTCTATGTTGATCTCTCAAACTCTTGCCCTCCCCTGCATGTTGTTCTCTTTTTTTGAGCTATGGCCAGGGCTGGATGCTACCTGCCTCCCAAGCTTGCCTACTGCCCATCTTCCTCCGCCACCAGAAAGCAGGGAAAACCTGCCTCGTGGTCAGGCCAGCCTTTTCCTGCTCCCTGATCCCTGGAAGGGACCTGGGGAACCGCCAAGCAGGCCCCCAGCCCCCAAGAACTTGCTTTCCCACTCCCCAGTGCCCCCCAAAGGGCCTGGGGAGCCGCCAAGCAGGCAGCCGACTCTTTCCCACTCACCAGTGCCCTGCTGCCTTCCTTTCCCACTCCCTGGTGCTGCAAAGGGGTCTGGGGAGCCACCAAGCAGGACCCCGGCCCCTGCTGCCTTGCTTTCCCACTCCCTGGTGCCCCGCAAAGGGCCTGGGCAGCCACCAAGCAGGCCGAGACCGCCCTCATTGCCTCTTTCCCACTCACCGCTACCCTGCTGCCTTGCTTTCCCACTCCCCGGTGCTCCGCAAAGGGTCTGGGAAGCCGCCAAGCAGGCTGAGACCTCCCGCCGCCTCTTTCCCGCTCCCTGATGCCCCTCAAAGGGCCTGGGCAGCCACCAAGCAGGCCGCCAACCCTGCCGCCTCTTTCTCACTCATGGGTCCTGGGTCCTGCGCTGTTCCGCCCTGCAGCCGCTCTGTGCACTTGGGAGGTCCCTCAGCCCGGCCTGTGCCCTCTCACAGTCTGAGACCCCTCTGGGGATGTCCACTTGCTGGCATGCTTGACCAGCCTGGGTGATGGGCTGATGGCTGTCTCCAGGCTGGCCAAGCTCCCCAGGAACGTCCCTCACCCCATTGGGTGTGGTCAGCATGGGTGTTGGGCTGATTGGCGCTTTCAGGCTTTAAGGCTGCCCACAGCTCCCATTGACCCACTGTCCCAGCAAGGCTGGCTGGACGCAGGTTCTGGGGTTTGTTTATCTTCTATAATTGATACACTGTTCCTTTAAGCCAGCCTATTTAGGAAGCCTCCTCTCTGCTTCACCTCGCCATGTCTATAATGAGACAATGTTACTCTTAGGCCTGCTGTTTCCTTCAGCTCCCGAGGATTCTATGATTGTTATTTTGTTTCAAACATGCGTTTAGCTTGAGCCAGTTTAAGCGGAGCGGGCGCAGTTTCACTTTCACTCCTGCCGCAATGGAAGCTGCCGTTTACTCAGGTCTGTGAGTGGTGGCCGCCATGTTGGCTGGGCTAATTTGCATACAGCCGCTCTGATTGGCTGGTGGGCGTGGCTTACCCCATCTCAGAGAAACAGTTAATTTCAATATTACGCTTTTATTAGTTAAGATTGCATGATTCACAGCACTCTCTTGCAGCTATGAACAATACCTAATTTCTGGAAGGAAGGAAGTAATTTAGAGAGTGAAGTGGAGGGAAAAATTACCACAATTACTTATACTTTTCTTTCGCAACAGTAACTCATGCCCTCTCTTCCTCCTCCCAAAAAACTCTTGCTCCAATAATTGTAAAAACCATTGTTAGCATCATAAGAAAAATGATGCACCTTACTTAAGTTATATAAAGCATGAAATTTAGGGAATGCATAGTACTGAATGGTATTTTTACCCTTAAATATTATGCCATATATTTTGTAAGAATTTGAAAACCTGTATTATTTGCTGAATTAAGTTTACTTTTTGTTTCCTGAAAGTATACCTAAAATCTAGGCAGCTGTCAGTTCCCTTCAATATATAGAAAATTCTAACAATTTTAAATCTCTAAGTAATAGTACTGCTACTCATTACAACTATCAGGAGCTTTGGCAATTTTATAATCATTATTTTAAACTGAATAACAAAATTTCAACTGACTGAGATTAAGAAATTCTTGAGTTTGTATTCATTTATTTGTCTTATTTCATAACAAAAAGTGCACTAGCACTGTTATAATAACACTACTATTATTTTAGCAATAATCCTGTGCCAGGATTATGTTAAGGTTTGGCTTTTACTCAAGATGCTGTGCTGACTTTGACAGAAGTTGATGGAATTGCAGTGGCTGCTTCTGAATTGGTACATGGAAATTTCTCAGTAAGAGGGGCTTAGAATAGGCAAATTGATAGGAAGGGCAGATGTTTGTATTGTTGGAGGAATAGCAAGATGATTTCTCTTGAAGTACATTTGTTCAGCTGGAAGTTTGTGCATTTGTTTAGCTGGTAATTTGAGGTTAGAGATTAAAAAAAGGTCAACTCTATGAAACATAGTTTTACTTACATAAGATGGAGAAATCTCATGTTCAAATCAAAAGGCTGATGGGAAAGCCACTGCTGGATCAGATGTCACATTTCTCCTCTGTATCTTCCCGCCAGCTGCCCACCAGTCCCATGTGCCAACCAAATCCTCATATTAGGTTAACTTCTCATCATAAAGATAAAGGCACACTAATAGATGGACTCTAGGCTCTTGGACATATCAGAGGTTATAACCTTCTGCTTAGACAAAGTGCAGGAGGTTATGTGGCCTTCTAAAGGGTCAGAGTTGGGATTAGAATACAGATTTTATTGCCAAAATCAACACAATTCCACTTTATCATGCTGCTCCTTTTTTTCCTTTCTTCAGTTTTTCCACGTCTTTCCCTTTCCTTTGTTTCTCTTACTTTCTCAACCAATCATCCCTTGCCCAGGTCTTTTCTCTCTTCTGCTTCTCAAATCTCCTCTCTCCATGTTATACTCTTGGATACTGAGGGATTTCATTGGTTCTACATAGCCCCCTGGAACCTCATTCACATTCCCAGTGTGGAATATTAGGCTCAGGGAGAGCAGATAGAAAGTCACAGTAGTATTCCAACTTATTAGCATCTGAATCGGGATAGTGACAAAGACAGTCACAATGGTAGAGATAAAAGTAAAGACACACCCCTCGTTCAATAAAAACAGCTAACACTTCTATAGGGCCTAACATGTGCCAGGCTCTTTTTTAAATGATTGATGGATTTTAACTCATTCAGTCCTCCTAATAACTGTCTGGGGAAGGTACCTCCATTTTACATATGAAAGAATGGAGAGCCTTGCCCATTTAAAGCAGAGATTCAAATTCAGGCAGTATTGCTCCAGAGACCTTGCTATCCAACAAACATGATATAGGTAAAATCTTCAGGGATGCCCTGGATCTCTAGAGTCTATGGGTTGCATATTAAGAAACTGTGGTATTTCTATACTTGAAGCTGTAAGAGCTAATGAATCACTCAGACAAGAGAGGGTAGCATGAAAAAGAAGGCTCAAAATAGATCACTGGTCTTTAAAAAAAATTTTTGTCCAAGTTGATGAGTGGATAAAAAAGCTGGGGTATATTTACATCATGGAATACTATGCAGCTATAAAAAAGAAGAAGGATCTTTTACCATTTGAGACAGCATGGAGGGACCTGGAGAGTATTATGCTAAGCGAAATAAGCCAGTCCAAGAAAGATAAGTATCACTTGATCTCACTCATATTTTGAATCTAATGAACAAAAACTCATGAGCAAAATAGATCCAGAGACATAGAAGCATGTAACAGACTGACGAATCTCAGAAGGAAGGCAGGAGCTGGGGGAGGGGGGTACAGGAATGTGGGGGAGGCATGGAGCATGATTAACCGGGGAACTTATATGCACATATGTATAGCCCATGGACACAAACAATAGCGGTGAAGGCCTGGGAGGGAATGGGGGGGGGGGGAGGGAAACAGGGGACATCTGTAATATTTTCTACACTAAAGATAAAAAGAAAAATTTAAAGCAAACAAGAATAGAAAAAGAAAAACAAAGATGATAAAGATATAAATGGAAGTGAGGGTGGCAATATCCCTTTTCCATTGATTATAGTGTCTTTTGCTGAGAAAAGTTCAATCTTTTATGCAGTTAAACATATCAATGACTTTTGTGAGTTGAGGTTTACCGTCACTAAGGGTTTTGTTGTTGTTTTTTTCTTTCATACCTACTTCCTGAGTTCTTTTACCTTATTTTGAAATTTTTCTAATGCTGATATGTGCAGTTCTTTCATACCTTGTATCATTTTTCCCAATGTATTCTAGCTTTTCTAAAACAGAAGGTTATGGTGTTATCCATTTTATGGCCATTTCTTTCTTGCATGCTTTTATCCTCTGAGGAAATGTTATCCTTCCAATTACTCTCTTTTCGTCACAACATGTCTTTGTACATTTAGCTTCAATGCTTGTTGGTGCCTTACTTTCAGGTGTGATTAACTTTCTTGAACATCAGGGGGTGGGGTAGGGGGGTACGATTAACAGCATCTTTTCTAGTTTCACACGACTCTTCCTTATCGGTCACTTTTCCAAAATATGGTAGTTTGCTTTCCTAAAATTTTCGCTGGTTCCCTCCCCATCTTTATCTGCACCTCCTATTTCTTTTCTCTCTCCTGTCCCTATGTTGCTCACTTTTTATTTCACACCCAGTAGCTTATCTTCAGGCCTGGAAAGGATCTGTGGGGGCTCAGTTTGGGGAATTCATAGGGTCTAGACTGTGCCAGGCCCTTCTGATTTAGCTAGGGCTCCTTTCCTCCACCTGCTATCGGACTGGACAAAACCCTTCTGAGTTTCAGTGGCTGTTCTCTCTGGCCCACTGTACTTTCCATTAAATATCTGCTGACTATTTGTGTAACTTCTAGCTTTCTCAGGTTCCTCAGAGTCCCATACATTCCCTCTGATTTATTATTACTTTTTTTCAAAAGGGCATTTTTATTGATTTCAGAGAGAAAAGGAGATGGAAGGAGAGATAGAAACATCACTGATGAGAGACAATCACCAATCGGCTGCTCCCCATAGGTCCAAAACCCCAGCACATCCCCCCATTGGGAATCGAACTGTGGACTCCTCTATCCCCTCACAGATAGACACTCAACCACTTAGCAACGCCTCCCAGGCTTTCTTCACACAGAAAGTTTAGTTTATAATGTGAGAATTTGTAGATTCAAGCACTATGCTATCCCTGCCACCATCATCCTCAAATCCAAACGTTATTGCTGCCTTTAATCTATTAATATAGTTCTATAACTAATATATTTTAAAATATTGAATCATCCTCACATTCATGAAAATTGGGTACTACTTAGAAATATTTTATTGCTCTTCTCTTTGTCTGTAATATGTAATTTTAAAAAATGTTATGAAACCCTAAAAAAATAAAAACTTAGGAAGATTTTTGTGTCTTTTCTATGATCCAAAAAGTGTCAAATATATTAATTATCTGTTCCTTTAAAGCAGGGGTGAGAAACCTTTTTTCTGCCAGAGCTATTTGGATATTTACAATATCATGCAAGAGCCATACAAAATTATCAACTTAACAATTAGTTAGATTTGGTCAGACATTTAATTAATACATTGGCAAGGCCAAACCAAATGATCTCTCAGGCTGGATGTTCCCCAGCTTTAAAGGCAGTCCTCCTATGACATCTCACCATGAACCACCAGCTTTTGTTTGGTTAATCTTGCTTACTAGGTGGTGTTCCCTTTGTTAATGTAAAAAACCACTGAAAACTGTAAAGAATTTTTGTGAGTTTATTTGAGCCAAACTGTCGACATATGCTGGGAAGCAGAACCTCAATGAATTGAGATAATGCTCCAGAGAATGGCGGGTTACATCTGTATTTATACATTGCAATCAAAGGCAAGGGACATAGTTGGGTTACATGATATTCATTGGTGATAGATGAAGGAGGTGGGATAAAGCAAAGTGGGGAAACCTCTGGGATAGGGTAAAAAGTGAAATGATGGACATATGCTTCTTTTACACAGATGGATACAGGATAGTTTAATATAATTAACAGTTGACGACTAACTTGATAACAATAACAGGGAAGGGATGTCCTGGTGCCATTTGTTGTGCCCTGAGGGTCTAGAAAAAAGGGAAGTTACAAGTTATTCAGACATTTCACCTTTAAGTTATTTTAGAGGCAAAAAGACAAATGGGCTCCATAAAGCTCTAAGTTGATCTTTGTCAGGGAAAACACTGGCCTAGGACATGATTTCCCACCATAACCTGTTTGTAGTTAAAGTTTAATTTCAAACCATCTTTTGTGATTATTTCAAGTCTTCGAGTTTGCACAACCGCCATGCAGGCCTTCCCTGAGTTTGTCAGGTTAGCATGTGGCCCCTTCTGTCCACACCTTCTTCACTCAATGTTCCAAGTACATCTCTTCAGAAAATTATTATCTTTTCTTCTTGATGGAAACTATGTAAGTATTTGAGGTCCCTTAACAGGACCTCCAACAAGCTCTTAATATTTATGGGATGTAGAAATAGAGAGCTCACGTTATTTTATTTTTTAAGAAAATTATATATGTAATTTTAAGATTGAAAAGCCAGGAAATGAAACTAGCATTTTAGACAATTCTCTTAAAATGCTGTATGTGGCCCAGGTAGCATGGCTCAGTGGTTAAGCATGGACCTATGAACCAGGAGGTCAAGGTTCGATTCCTGGTCAGGGCACAGGCCTGGTGGGTGGCTCCATTCTCAGTGTGGGGTGTGTAGGAGGCAGCTGATCAATGATTCTCTCTCATCATTGCTGTTTCTCTCTCTTCCTTCCTCTCTGAAATCAATAAAAATATATTTCAAAAATGCTGTATGTGAAAAAAAATTAGTAAAGAAACACCGGCTTGTTTAAATGTGGAGGGAGACAGCATGTAAGAGGGAGAATCGGGAAACCAAAAAAAGAAGGAATTATTAAGTATTCTTCCTTCCCTCCTGCCCACTAAAACGTGAAACAAATGAAGGCGGGAAATTTTGCCCATTTTGTTTGTTGCTGTTTGCTCAAATGCCAGAACAGTGCTTACAATTTATCAGACTCTCATATTCGTGAACGAATACATTTTTAAAAGGCCAGGGGGTGCTGTGAACGGAATGTCTGTCTCCCTCTGCAATTCATACACTGAAGCCCTAACCCTCTATGTGATGATATTTGGAGGTTGGGTCTTTGGGAAGCAATTATGTGTAGATGAGTTCATGAGGCTGTGGAGCCCCCGTCATCAAATGAGGAGACCGGAGCCCTCTCCCCTACAGGAAGGCAGCCATCTGTAAACCAGGAAGAGGACACACACCAGAAACCCACCTTGCTGGCGGCCTAATCTTAGGCTTCTAGCTTATAGAACTATAAGAAATAAATGTTTATTGTTTAAGCCAACCCGGTAGTATCTTTGCTATGTCACCTTGAATGAAGACAGGGGGAAATCAAGAAATTAGCCTTAGGCACCTAAAATATAGATCATCCTAATGGCTTGTTTTTCTTTTTTTAAAAAAATATATTTTATTGATTTTTTACAGAGAGGAAGGGAGAGGGACAGAGAGTTAGAAACATCAATGGGAGAGAAACATTGATCAGCTGCCTCCTGCACACTCCCCACTGGGGATGTGCCAGCAACCAAGGTACATGCCCTTGACCAGAATCGAACCTAGGACCTTTCAGTCCCTAGGCCGACACTCTATCCACTGAGCCAAACCAGTTAGGGCTGTTTTTAATTCTTTAGTACAGGGACGAGGTGGCCAGTGGTTAAGGCGATGGACTGCTAAAATTCTTTAGTACACTTTCTTTGAGTTCCAGATACCACCCATATTTGTAGTGTGGCATTTAAAATCTGTCCTGATCTCTTTACCTATAACGCTCCCCTCACACCTAAGTTTAAATACTTTACAAATATTCTCCCACACTTTTGCACTCTCCATGTTTTTACTTATAATCTGTCTTGCCCCTGCCAGGAAAAACCCTCCAAAGCACCATGACTCATGAAATTCCATGTATCTTTCCAGAATCCACTCACTTATCAACCCCATGGGAGAGGCCGACATAAGAGCAGCAGATAAAAGCTGGAGAGCCCTTTCTATGCGCTGGTTGCTTTCATTCTCTCAAACATTCCAGGTGACGCAGGCATTGTTTCTAGTTGAAAGTTTAGAAACTAAAGTTTAGAGTTTGTGATTTGCTCAAAATGATACTTGGTTAGAACGGGGACTGAGGCCTAGAAAGACTTGATTCTAAAGCTTGTACTCTTTTTTCTGTCCAGCATGGCTTTTGGGGCAAACCGCTATTCCTTTAATTAGAATAACATTTATGTTTTGTATTCTGATTATATTTATCTTCCAGTACACTCTGAGTTCTTTGAGGGTAAAGCCTGCCTTATTCTTACTCTCTTTGATAAACCCAAATGTGTATCAAAGAGAGTAAGAACTTAATACACATTGGTTGAAAATAAATGGTGGAAATGAAAGAATTTCTAGTAGTGAAAGAATTTCATATTAGATGTTTTAAAGCTAAACTCAAACTATTTCCCCCAAAATGAGGATTTCAAGGATTCAAACAGTCTTGTTAATTCCTATCCTAGGCAAGCACATGAGTAAGAATTACCTAATCCAGCCACCCGACTTTCCAAGGAGTACCATGAGTCAGAAGACACGAATGAGGCCCTAGCTGGTTTGCTCAGTGAATAGAGCGACTGAAGGGTCCCGGGTTCGATTCCGGTCAAGGGCACATGCCCAGGTTTCAGGCTTGATCCCCATTAGGGGACGTGCAGGAGGCAGCTGATCAATGATTCTCATCATTGATGTTTCTATCTCTTTCTCTCTCCCTTCCTCTCTGAAATCAATAAAGATATATTAAAAAATAATGGTGTATAGACTTAAAATTTTTTGAGAAAAGCTGATCAATTAGAGCACTCTAGTTTGTTTTATACTTATTTACACTATGTTAATGTTTTACACTAATCTTTCCATCAATAACCTAAAACAGTAAATGGTAAAATTATATAGTTTTTCCCCACTTCATTAATCTGTGGTTTGTAATTTTTCTCAGTAGATATTATAAAAATATACAAGGTTAATCTATAGTAATAAAAGGGTAATATGCAAGTTGGTCACAGCACCCTTACAGTCATGACTGGATATGCTAATTAGTCACAACCAGTATGCAAATTGACCATCACTCCAACACACAAGATGGCCGGCCCCATGTGGTCAAAGATGGCCACCCCATGTGGCCACAAGATGGCCAGCAGAAGAGAGCAGCTGGGGGCAACCAGGCCTGCAGGGGAGGCCAGGCCTACAGGGGGGGACAATTGGGGGCAACCGGGCCTGCAAAGGAGGCCATTGTGGGGTAACTAGGCCTGCAGAAGAAGGCCATTGGGGGCAACCAGGCCAGCAGGGAAGGGAAGTTGGGGGCGACCAGGCTGGCAGGGGAGGGCAGTTGGGGGTGATCGGACTGGCAGGGGAACAGTTAGGCATCAATCAGGCTGGAAGGGCAGTGGTTAGTGGGTGATCAGGCTGGCAGGCAGAAGTGGTTAGTGGCAATCAGGCAGGCAGGCGAGCCGGTGGGATTGGGCCTAAATGGGCAGTCTGACACCCATCAACCTCAAGGGGTCCCAGGTTGGAGAGGGTGCAGGCTGGGCTGAGGGACATCCCCTCCTGAGTGCACAAATTCCATGCACCAGGCCTCTAGTTTTTAAATAAAATCATTAAGGAATATAAAATACAAATGACCTTAAATAGGAACCTGACTTGAATTAATCAATATTTATATTGACACCATAACATCTGATTGCAACTATTACTTTAAAATAAATAACATAAATCATTTCAATAGTATATATTTTATTTAAATTAATAAATGTAATAAAATTACATACACTTGTTCCACTGTTTGGGTAACATTTTGAATTATTTATAAATAACCTACACACTGTTTCTCAGGTACCAAATTCTAAGTATTTCAATAGTGTCATGAAAGTGTATTTTTCACTATATGTAAGCTATATTCCACAATCTGGCACAGAAATCCAGATACAATATATACAATGCACACTGACTTTAACCTAAGGATAGTAATATTAAAAGTCAAGGCAATTTATTTCTCTGTAGTGAAAGCTACAACACACATGCCATTTTGAGATGAACTATATCTAAAAAAAATCACTCTGTGACTATCACTTATATTGATCTAATTTAAGTTTTTAGAGCATTGTCATTCCACTTCCCCAAATTTAGCTAATGATATCACTAGCAAGGTCTTACTCATGAGCTTAACCTTAACCTTAAAAAATAAACTTGTTTACATTTCACATTTTTCAAAATTCAGTAGTTTAAAATACTTATTTTTACAAGCCCAATTGTAACAATTCTGCTTTTTTCCTATAATGCTTTTATTAGATAAAAACTATTATGACTTCAGAAAATCCTGGTGAGGTCAATATTCTTACTCTAAAACTTTCTACATGTATTTTAATAATACCTGAGTCAAACTTCTAGATTGTTATAGGGATATTACATAAAAATCTTTTCTTAAAACTTTTTCCATCTTGATTATAAAAATCATCAACTATAACATTGCTAAAATAATTTATTGTTTCTTGGCTTCAGGCTACTATCTTATCTATTTCAAAAATGAAAATTATTGTTTTCCTATATCTAATATTATTCAAGCATAGATATTAAGAGACAAAAATAAAATTTAGTTTAATATTTTATCATTATCACCTGTTAGAGGTTGGCCAAATCAGATGATTTCCTCACTAGAAAAACAAGCTTTAAACCAAATACTGATTTTCCTCCTGTAACTCACATTTGTCTATTGAATCAATTACCCAACCTTCCTGCAGAATTTTAAACTTTCTCTTAAGAGTTCTTCGAAAAGCTTTAAAATCTGCAACACGACTATGATCCTCCCCAATGATTACATGAGACACTCCGTTAGCTAAACAAGAAACTACTTCTGCTCCATGAAATCGAAGTTCTAAGGCTGTAATAGCTAATCTTATTCCCTCAATTTTGGTATTCAAGTCATTAATAACAGTATACAAGTCCAAATAAATGGTGTGATTTCGAAACATATTCAGGGGACAGCAGTTCCAGAAATATCGATACTCTAAATCAGCAATCACAGGGGCCATTTCTTTAGGAGTCTGTTCACTAGAATCTTTAATTCCTGAGAATACTTCCTTCAGTTGGTTCAAATCTGTATCAACAAAATAACTATCACCATAACAATCATATTCACGGGCAAAATGTTGTTTTGTTGATGGGCACATATGAATCATAAAGTGAGGCTGCCATGGCACACAGCTTTTGGTCTTAAAACATTCTAACAGCCACTCAGGCTTGACAACATCATGTTTATCTGAAGAAATTATATTTTTCACTCTTATGTTCTCAGACCCTGCAATAACACAGTATGTGTCTGGGCCTGGGTTTTGTACTATATAACCACCAAATTCTGCAATTCTGTTCTCCAGGTCAGGCTTTGGATGGCCATCTATTCCACTCATAACACAAAACTCCACATCTTCAAATACATTGGAAACTTTGTTTACATTAGAAAGGTTAGGTGCCTTTAAGTGCTCAATAATTCCAATAACTTTCTTAATTTTGGGGGCAGCTTTCCGCTTTTTTACTTGGGGTTCATCAGCACCACCGACAGAAAGGTGTTTAGACGCAAGCTTTCCAGATGCTTTCCCTCGAAGTTGTTCTAAGTCATCCAGAGTCATGCACTCATGCCACTCTTTGTCTTCTCTGATCTTTTCAATTCGTGGAAAACGCAAAGTGCAGCCAGTTTTATACATGTCACTGGGAACAATCTCAGATGCTTTAATCTGAACGATGACAGAATTACAAGGCTCAATGTATACTTCTGGCTTCTCTGTTCCACATAAAATGCTACTTGGTGGAGCTTTTTTATGAAAAGGCTTCCAATGTTTGGCCAGTTTCAAACCCAGATCATACAGTTCTTTCATGGTGTAACCTGAGCCAATACGACAGAGAGTATGAAATACTGATGGTTTTCCACCAGAAGCGTCCTTCTCTGCAACAGCACACAGAAAATGAGACATCATTCCACCTCGTGAACCTTTACCCCAATAGCCCCCAACAATTATGATGTCCAGTTCATCCATGAGGCAATTTACATACTCTGGCTTAATTTTTAACCATCCTTCACCTTTTTTGTCAGGCTTATAAATGGATAGAGGATTTTTTATCATGATTCCCTCTTCTCTTTTATCTATTGCTTCATTCAGAGCATCAATTACTTCTTTAGTAGTATGAGCTTGTGTTTTTTCCACTATTTCTATTCTGCCTGGTACTGGTGTAAAAATACTACTAAGAATTTCGTATCTCTTTCTCAGGGTTTCATGTCCTAGCTTCTTATTATTGACCATCAATACATCAAAAACACAATAGCAAGTTTGCAGATCAGAATCTTCTACCATTCTTTTAATATCAAACTTATTCCCCTTTTGCATAAAAGTCTGTGTATAAGGATTGTAGGCCATCATCTCACCATCAAGGATACAAACCTGTATATCTGTTCTGAATGCATTATGAATGAATGGTGTAAGAGAACCTTCCTGTGGAGAAGCACCAAACTGTTCTGTATATTTATAGCCATTTCGGGAGAAATATGCATATACATCCCCATCTTTGTGCATTTGCATACGCTCGCCATCTAGCTTGGTTTCAATATAGAAACTCTGGTTTTTCATGTCCTTCTCAATTCGCTCAATATCTGCTACTGCAGCGAGCATTGGTTTAAAGGGAGAGAATAAGGTGATAGAGATATCACTGAGCCCTACTGAAGGGTCATGCAGTTGCCTACAGACTTTTTCCAGATCTGTGGTGACATTATGCAACTCAGCAGCATCATTATGAAAAAGAGAAAATACAGTTTGCTGACTAAAACCTAGCTTTAAGTCCTTCACAATCATTCGTATTAGCCACTTTTGCTCAAGTGCTGAACTCTGAGTTATTAGCTGAAGAAGACTCCTCTTTATTAGGTCTTTTCTTTTGGTGGAATTATTGGTGGCAATTGAGTCCAAAATGTCATTTACTTGCTGAATGGTTAAACTTCCTTTCTGTAAACATCTTGGTTTCAATACAAAGTATGCAATCATGGCAAAGTCTCCGGCATCTCCACGAGTTCCAGTAGGTGTCCTGTAATTTAAAAGTTTAAGAGCATCTTTTCCACCTTTAGGTAAATTGAGCAATTCAATATAAAGCTTAGCAAGCATTGTTTCTTTGATTCCATAGGCCATTCTCTCTCTTTCTAGCTGAGGAAGAATAAGCCTCATTGCAGGATAAAAAGAGTCTGTGACATCTTTCTGGTTCTTATGAAGGGCATCATGAAATTTTCTCCAAGAATCTAAAAATTCCCTGAAGTGTCTGATTTTATCTGCACGTCCTTTACTTCTCTGTATTCGCTCTAAAGTTGAACATAAATCTGCAAAAGGAACATGAGATGCAACAGTTTGTGAAGTTTGTGAGGCAGCCATGGAAGCGATGGGTGAATCCTCTGGTTCAACTAATAAAACAGAAAGAGAGAAACTTTAAGTAAAAGATAAAATTCAACTAAATACTTAATGTAAAGTCTTTAAAGAGAACACCTGGTTCATATGTTTGCCAAGTGAAAATGAATTAATGCTATAAATGCTGCAAATAATGTCTTTTCAATCTCTACATTTAATAACAACCAAGTATTTTATCTTAATTCTATTTAGTATTTATTATCAAAAGTATCAGTAGTCCCATTGTCTGTAATTTACAATACTAAATGTAATTATTTTAATTTTCTTATTCCCTAAATTACAGCTCCTATTGAAATTACTCCATTCCTTATTTAGCACATAATGCAAAAGATGATTGCTAACAATGATAGTAACAAATAAGGCTCAATCCACTATATTTCTGAACTTCTCATCTCTCTCCTCTCTGTCACACACAGTACCAGAAACAACCTTCTTAAAACAGATGTTCTCAAGTAATCAGTAGCTCGCTGAATTGAAATTTGGCTTTGTAGGAAGTTTTTCAAAAAAAAAAGAAAAGGTATCTTCTTTCAGACAAACAAAGCCTATGTCCAAGTTCACTTCCACTCCTTCACTGCTAGCTATGCTGGTACAGAAAAACCAGAGAAGAACCAAGCAACGCTTAGAGAGATGGAGTTACATTTATCACGCGCGGGCCCAGAGGAAAATGTTTCTCAAATTCTGGGTGAAATTACACAGCAAGTTTCCTGTATTTATATGATTTGACCTTCTTTGTCTCCCAAATATGGTTTTTTCTGGTTTCCTTTGCAAGTTCTTAAAGGGCCCTATGTGCTAGGGCTTTGAGACCTCAACCAAAGGCTTGGCCTGATGCCAGCACTGATAACTTCGTCTGGAGAAGGTTGAATGGCCTCTCTGAAATGGGAATAGTCTTATTTTCCTTATTATTTAAGGCAGCAAGCATTTACAGAAGCCAGAAGTAGCGGGGTTAAAATTTCAAAGTTTTTATATAAGATGGATGCATCAATGCCTTCACTGAAATCCAAAACCCAACTCAAAATACCCTCCCCATGAAACCCTCACTTGACCTGTTTCTTTTAGTTTTATATTTTAACATAGTTACTTAGAGTTTTATAAATCTAATTTCATTATTACACTTTTTTTTTATATTCCCTGCCAGTTATATCCACCCACCCACCAATTCACTGACTGCACATGAACAAGGCACAGTGCTATGGGTAAATACAGTATAGAATTGCCTTAAGAGAGCATACACTTTGTAAAGAAAAAGGGACAAATGGGAACTAATTATAAAATTCTAAGTGCTTTAACAAAAATAAAAACAACAGTGTGTCATTAGCACAGAGCTTTTCACTGAAGTATCTTCTAAAATTAGAAAGGAAATAACAGGTACCTTGTTGTGCTAAGGTCTAGAATATTTCCTAAACCAGACATGACAAGTGTGAAATTATTTTTCATACTAGAGATAGGGTGCACAAAAATTTGTGCACTGGGGGGGGGGGGAGAGACCCTCAGCCCAGCCTGTGCCCTCTTGCAGTCTGGGACCCCTTGGGGGATGTCCACCTGCTGGCGTGCCTGGCCAGCCTGGGTGAGGGGCTGATGGCTGTTTGCAGGCTTGCCAAGCCCCTCAGTGGAGACCCTCACCCTATGGGGGTGTGGCCAGCCTGGGTGAGGGGCAGAGGGCCATTTTCAGGCTGCTCACAGCTTCTTCAGGGTTCAGGTCCCTACTGGGGTGTCTGGCTAAAAGCAGGTATCTGGGATTTATTTAACTTCTATAATTGAAACTTTGTTGCCTTGGTCCCCCTCCTCAAAGCCTGGGTTGCCCCTGGCAACCCAAGGTCCCAGCCCAGCATGTATCCTGGGTTTATCTTCTATAATTGAAACTTTGTAGCCTTGAGTAAAGCTCAGCACCCACGGGGCCCTGGCTTCCTCCATTGACCAGGGCAACTCCAGCTCTGTGGATGCCCCCATCTTAATTTGCATACTTGCTCCTGATTGGTTGGTGGGTGTGGCTTGTGGGTGTAATGGAGTGAGGGTCAATTTGCATATTGCTCTTTTATTAGATTAGATTTTAATTTATTTATTTATTATTTTGTTTTATTGCTTAAAGTATTACAAGTGATAGATAGGTCTCCATTTTTTCCCTTGACCTTCCCCCCTCCTTCCCTACACCCTAGTGTCTTATGTCCATTGATTATGCTCATATGCATGCATGCAAGTCATTCAGTTGATCTCTTAACTCCCCCCCAACTCTCCCCAGCCTTCCAGCTGTAGGTTGACAGTCTGTTCAATGCTGCAAGTTCTATTAGGATCTATAAGGTATCAGAATCTATGGTTTAAGCTATATAACACTCACTTGTCAAAGAGACTTTAAGTAAAAATGTGTGCTCCAGAAACACAGACTTCTGCTTTTATCTCGTGGTTTCAGACACCTCCTGGCACATTCCAGATAGCCCAGAGAGCCCAGAGCAGTGTCACACAGGGGATGGGAAGAACTGCTATAGTACAGAGACCACAAAATCCCCCACTCCTGCAAACAAAAACCATCAAATACACTATGAGTACAAGGCTACATTATCCAGCACAAGAAATGAATGGCTAACTGCTGTACCACACTTACTAAACTGTCAGTCTCTAGAGATCAGAAATCTTGTTGCGATTCGTGCCACTAGTGATTGGCAAGACATAGGTCTGTTTGTTTAATGAATCACTAAATACCTACAGTTAAGTTCCTGGGGAACCATACTAGGGAATGCTGGGAGAGAGAGGGAGAGAGAGGGAGACATGGCTGGAGGCACTCAGGTTAAAATATTCAGCAGCTATGAGTGCACTGGGAAAGATTCACCACAGCCATTTATTGGCGTCTAGGGGAAAAAAACACAATTTCCAGTCTATTCCTGACAAAGAAAATCCCACTTCTACTGAGGTAGTTAGATCAAGAGATAAACCCATGAGACTACATTCTTTTATCTTTGAATATACTAACTGCTTCCCCTCACTGTCTCATTTGCATAACTGAATGCACCACCTGGTTATGTTAACTGCCCTACTTCTCAAAACATGCTCCCTCGAGCCAGTATATTTTGGTATACAATGTTATTTTTATAATTTATATAATGTATGTTAAAATTAAGTATGTAAAAAATACTTCTTTAAATGTTCAAGTATTGGTACACAGTTTTCAATGGACCTGTTGATTCTCTATGGTCCCAAAGTCAGTTTCCCTCAACAAGCCCCAGGGAAAGTCTCAAATTATTTTATACTAATCTTGAAATCTAGTTATAGATGAAGACACACACGCATGTAAGACTGCTATATAGATAGCAAGAATTCCAAAATTAGTATAAAATGATTTGACAAATATTTCTACTCATTTAAATTGTATTTTGATATAATGTTAGGATTTCAACTGCTTTTTACATGTGCTCTAATTTTATTTTCCAGTTTCTGGGGTTATTTTAGCTTAAGTTTTCAATGTTTGAAAAGAACAAAAGAAGGTTTGTGGTTAGGGCTCAGCCTCTTGGAGTCCAATAAATGAATTCAACCTTGGACTCCAACACTTCATGGCTGTGTGATATGGGGCAACTACTTAGTTTCTCTAAGATTCCATTTCCTGAAGTGTACAATGGGGTTAATAACTGCAGAAATTAAGATGAGGACGACATCAGATAATGCATTTAGGGTGCTTAACACAGTACCCAGCACTTAGCAAATCCCCGACCCAAGCAATAGTTAAAATACAAGTATTAAAAACACTAAGCAGATAAGAAGGGGGACACTTGTCGACAATAAGCCAAGATTTCAAGAGAATGAATATAAAGTCATTAGTACACAATGACTCATCCATTCGGTTGCTGCCTATCTGGTCCAGGAGACACAGCAAAACACACAAGCAAGCGTGTGACTATGGGGGCTGATTCCATGCTGTGTTACCATTCAAGTTCCTTCTGCGATCCTGCACAAGCTGGGGTGCTTCCCCGTGAGGCCCAGGGTTTCCACGGCCCTTTGGGACATGTGGGGAGAATCGCAGCTGAAAGCAAAGCCAGAAGCCTGTGGGAGCGAGAAGTTAATGAAAGTCAGAGGGTAAGACGAGAAGGAAGGTCATTCCATTCCCTCCAAGCCCATGGCCTCTCCTTCCCTCTCCGCCGACCCGCACGCCTACAAAAGCACAGCGGCGGCCCACACCCCCGCCCTGCCCCCAGCAAATCCTCCGACGGACCGCGGGGGAAGCCTGGCCCGGGACACGGCCCGTTCCCTCTGAGCCCGAGGGTCCCATTCGGGGGAGGGCGTCCCATTCGGGGGAGGGTGTCCCATTGGGGGAGGGCGTCTCATTCGGGGGAGGGCGTCCC
>PVJC01014079.1:24329-37076 GCA_004026665.1 Murina feae | reverse complement strand
GAGCCTCAGATGCAGCTGGGGGCAGGTCCCCAGTGGCCACACACACACACATACACACACACACACAAAAGGCACCTGGCAGACTGGGGCCATCATAGGACATCCACTGAGGGGTCCCAGACTGTGAGAGGGCACAGGCCGGGCTGAGGGACTCCCTCCACCCCGAGTGCACAAATTTTTGTGCACCGGGCCCCTAGTAGGTAATAAAAGGCCAATATGCAAATCAACCAAACGGCAGAACAACCAGTCACTATGATGTGCACTGACCACCAGGGGGGAGACACTCAACACAGGAGCTGCCCCCTGGTGGTTAGTGCACTCCCACAGTGGGAGTCTGCTCAGCCAGAAGCCAGGCTCATGGCTGGCAAGAGCAGCGACAATGGCAGGAGTCTCTCTCACCTCTGGGGCAGCACTAAGGACCCCTTGGGGGATGTCCACCTGCCAGCTTAGGCATCCCCCAAGGTGTCCCAGCCTGTGAGAGGGCACAGGCCGGGCTGAGGGATCCCCCCTCCCCCAGTGCACAAATATCATGTACCAGGCCTCTAGTATAGCATTAAGTGAAGAATGAAGATAACATGTCTATGGAACTTCAGAAAAATTCATCGTTCAACAAAGAAATCAATATCTTAGAAAATGTGAAAAAATTTAAATGTATAAGTAAACCAGTCAACAAAATGCTATATTTCATGTACACCTCTTGAAGAGACTATGTATGATAAGTATCTGAGTGACCTGAAAAAATCACCTACTTCTAATTACATTTCCTTTTCCCTTCAGTTACTTGCCAATTAAGCAATTACACCAGTTATTTTCTTTAGAATTCACTTGCCATCTATGACATATGTTTCTGATTCTATATCTGCAGAGTGGATTGCTCCCTCAGAATGAGAGAGAGAGAGAGAGAGAGAGACTTTTAGGGGCCTTGGCATATAATTCTATTGTTATTCATTTAACAAATAAGTCATTAGCTCTTCCCTGCTCTAGTTTCTATTTTTTCCCTCCATTCTCTCAAGAAATTTCATTTCCATCAACTCAATTACATAAGGCAGAAACCTAGAAATAACGCTTGACATCTCTCTGTCTCACCACCCATTTGTGATTTGTGATATATCTTTCAAATATCCCCTGCATTTGTCCACTTCTCTTCATTTCCCCTGGAATCACTAAAAATCAAGTTACCATTAACTTCTACCTTTCTTCTCTGTTTTCTATGCATGCACATGCATGTACACACACAGGCAATGGGATTATATCACATTTTTTATCCATTCATCTATTTGTGAACACAGGTTGTTTCCATATCTTGCCTATTGTAAATAATTTTGAAATGAATATCATAATGCAAATATCTCCTCAAAAAATCTGATTTCCATTCCTTTGTATGAATACCCAGCGTGGGGATTGCTGGATCATACACTTCTATTTTTTTTATTTTTTGAGGAAAATTTATGGATATAACAATTTCCATCCCAACTAGCAATGTACAAGTATTTTATTTTCTATGTCCTTCTTGTTATCTTTTACATTTTGGGGGGAAGTAATTGTCATTCTAATAGGTGTGAGGTGAAATCTCCTTGTGATTTTTATTTGCATTTCTTTGATCATTAGTTATGCTGTGCACCTAGTAATATACCTGTTGGCCATTTGCCTGTTTGTTTTCTTTCTTTTTTAGAAATGTCTATTCAACTAGTTTGTCCAGCTTTAATCAGGTTATTTTTTTGTTGTTTGTTTTGCTATTAAGTTGTTTAATTTTCCTGTATATTTTGGATATTAATCTCCTCTTAGACATATGATTTACAATTAGTTTCTCTTAGACATATGATTTACAATTAGTTTCTCCCATCCCATTGGTTGTCCCTTAACGCTGTTGATTGTTTGCTTTGCTGTGCATCTTATTCGTTTTGATGAGATCCCACTTGTCTATTTTTCTTTTGTTGCCTGGGAGTATGAATTATTTAGGAGGTCACCTTTTCCTAAGGGGCACTTCAGAATACACACTGGGGAGAGTCACTCTGCTCTAGGTTCCCTTCAGCCTCATCCCAGGGTCCTATTAGTTGTAGGTCAGTGGCTCTGCCTGTGAGAGAGGTGAGACACTGAGTACCTTCTTCGGAGGACTGTCAATGAAGTTTATACAATTTTGTTGTTCATCTTTTCCAACTTAATTCTTTACCCTAAGCTGAATCAATTTTATCTATTTTGAGTGTCCTACACTTTTCACAGTCCTGTTTTTATGACTTAAGTTGGATCTATAGAAAGAGTCTTTGAGCTTTTCATTATTATTTGAAGATGTAGCCTTTGGTAATAAGAGAAAGCATCTTCTCTTCAGTATCTTAATCTTGAAAGTCCAACTCTTTTGTATTTTAAAAATGTTTCTGCTGTGAACTTAACATTTATTTTAAATTCAATTAATTTCTTAAAATTTTGTGACTTCCTTTGTTTGCCCCTGTGTTAGAGTGATGAAGACATTTAGCTCAGGGACAGACATTGCTATACAGCAAGAAAGATGCAGGGGAGAAAATGTGAGAAAAAATACTTGTTATTAACTAGTACATTTATCTTGCCATAAAAAAACAAGCTTAATTTCATGAACTTTAGGAAAGCAGAGTTATGAAATAAACTTTGGAGATCAAGTTGGATACAAATGTCATTTTTTCCCCTCTAGTATGTGAATTTTCTCTATAAGAGACTTGTCAGAAAAATGGATATTTTGGAATAAAACTATTATTATTTCAAACAATAAAGAATTAAGAAATATACTAGTTGTATCATTAGATGAACTAACAACAGTATCAGATTTGCATGCAGATAAATTTAAAAAGTTATTTAAAAAGATATAGGTGTAAAATTTGTCCTGGAATGTCACAATGTCACAATCCAATATCTACTCTTAATTTTTGTTCCCATAGTCATTTTTCCCCCTGAATATTTTATTGGCTTTAGGATAGTTATAAGATTTTTAGAAAGAATGACAAAGGTATTATTATCTGCCTCCTCAAGTACATAGAGTTTGTAGAAAAGACTGATTTGAGGACAATTTCTGCTGACCATAAGAGCCTCCGACCATCAGTTCTGTGAGTTCAGTTTCTGTGAGACAGAAATGATGTCAGACAAACTGCAGAGTATGGACATCTGTGACAAACCTGTTTGCAGAAACACCTGCAGCACCATTCAAGGATCCCTTACCGCAAATGCTGGTACTTATTTTCTAGCTGGTGAAGAACATTGCGTTCTCTATTTTCAACAACTTGCTATTTTAAATTGTTTTCACTTCAGTTTTCCCCTATATCATAAATTGAAGTATAAATTGTGTGTACCAGGTGTACTGGTTAATAATGTGGATTTTGTGATCAAAGAAAACATGATAATTTCAAGAGGAACATTAACAGTTCTTTATTCAAAGTAATGTCCATTGCTAGCTACACATTTCCCCCATCTTTTGGGTAATTTGTGGATACCGTCCCAATAGCACTTTTCTTGTTTTGGGGCAAACCATTCAGAGATCCAATTTTCTACTTCTTCATATGTTTTAAAGTTCTACTCAGAAAGCGCATGTGCCATGGATCAGAACAGGTGGTAATCTGAAGGGGCAAGGTCTGGTGAATATAGCAGGTGGGTTGATACTTCCCAGGCAAGATCTTTTAACATGTCTTTAACGTGTTTTGAAGTGTGTGATGGTGCATCATTCTGAAGCAAAATTACTTTGCCATGTCTTCTGGCACATTCTGGTTGTTTCACTATCAAAGTGTGGTTCAAATTGAATTTGTTGTTGGTAGCGATCTGTATTAACTGTTTCACCTGGTTTTAGAAACTCATAATACACCACACTTTCCTGATCCTACTTAATGCAGAGCATTGTCTTCTTTCCGATGCGATTTGACCTTGCAATTGATGTTGATGGTTGACCTGGATCAACCCGTGATTTTGTGCATTTAGAAGTCTCAAAATAAATCCAGTTTTCATTGCCAGTCACAATTCAATGCCAAAAAGACTTTTTTTGTGTGCCATAGAAGCAACATTTTACTGATGACTTTTCAGTTTTCCATTTGTCTTTTGTTCAGTTGATGTGGCACCCATTTTTTTTCCTTTAAAAATTTTCCCATGGCTTGTAAATAATCAGAAATTGTTTTCTGAGCAACATTTAATCTTTCTGCAAGTTGTTTTTGAGTTTCACATGCATCTTCACCAAATAATGCTTGTAATTGTTGGTCTTCAAACTTTTTCGGTTGACCTGGACGTTCTTTGTCTTTCACATGGAAATCATCACTTTTAAAGCATTTAAACCAGTGTTCACAAATATTTTGAGATGGAGCATGCTCACCATAAGCTTCCTGAAGTATACAGTAACTTTTAGTAGCACTTTTCTTCAAAATAAAGTAATGAATTAGAACTTCCCACAAATGCTCTTTTTTTTGGCATGAAATTTGACATTTTTAAGCGTAAAAATATCTATGATATTAACACCTTTTGAAAATTTTATATATGAAATTTTGCAGCTTATTGTCAATACAGTAGAATAACATACATATCAAATTGCATATATATCAACATATGTGTGATTCTATCTATTGAAAAAAATCCGCATTATTAATATCGAAAAAAAATCCACATTATTAAGTGGTACACCTGGTAAATCCAAAATTTTCAATGTCAAGACAATTTAGACTCAAAGTCAGTGGTTATTTACCCACAAGAGTCTACCAAAGTTCCACTGAGTGTTGATAATGACGTACTGTTACTGGTATGAGAATACTGATAGCCTCATCTTAAAAGAGATTCCAAAAGATATAGAAGTGACAAAAACTGAATGTCCTGTTAACTAGAAGCATAAGAAATCTGGAAGGTCAAAAATTCATTCAGATTGACCTATAATTTTATATTACCTGTTGTTAATAAATTCATTAAGAAAAGTTGTATTAGCCCAGATGGCATGGCTCAATGGTTGAGTATTGACCCATGAACCAGAAGGTCACAGTTCAAATCCTGGTCAGGGAACATGCTGGGTTGCAGGCTTAATCCCAGATTGGGTGGGAGGTAGTTTAGAATGCAGCCAATCAATGATTCTCACTCATCATTGATGTTTCTGTCTCTCTCTCCCTCTCCTTCCTGTCTTTGAAATCAATAAAAATATCTATTCTTTTTAATAAAAGTTTATCCCTTCCTCATTTTGATTAAGATTTCTTTACAAAATGGTTTCTGAATATGAAAGTAATTCATTTTTATTACAATTACAAAGGATTGCTTTAGACATTATAATACAAATATAATTCCAAGAGAAACATTCTTTTTAAAAATAATGTTTTTCTATTTGGTGGGTTTTAATATATATATATATATATATATATATATATATATATATATATATATATATATTCTATAATAATAAAAGCATAATATGCTAATTAGACCTTCCGACCTTCTGGATGAAGCCCGGGACCTGGGTGCCAGAGGGAAGTTGGTGCCATCAGCCAGGGGATGAAAGGCCTACTCTTGCACGAATTTCGTGCATCGGGCCTCTAGTATGTATATATAAACATATATATACTGGCTTTTCCAGTGTTTATATATACATACTAGAGGCCCATTGCATGAAGAGATTCATGCAATAGGCCTTCCCTTCCTCTGGCTGGTGGCACCGGTTTTCCCCTGGCACCAGGGACCCAGGCCTTCACTCCGGCCTCAGTGGAGGAAGCCAAGCCTCTTTCAGCCTTCAGTCTTTGCTCCACCTCTGCTTCTACTCTGCCACTCCACGCCTGTGTATACAAGTTAACTGCCATTTTTGTTGGGTTAATTTGCATACTCATCCAATTGGCTGGTGGGCATAGTGGAGTGACACCAATTTGCACATTTCTCTTTTATAAGTGTAGATAATGGATGAAATTATTCAAATATTTACAAAAATAAATTTAACTCTTTTCTCTTTCTTAATCTCTATTCCAATCAATTTTCTTAAGGTAACCAACATTAACAGAATATATCCTATTACTTCTTTTCTTTTTATTAGAAAAGCATAAGCATTATACACACATGCACACTCACACATAAATGTATTATATAGATAGTTGACCTTGAAAATGAAATAAAAGGAGTTTATATGGGAATAACAAAGGAATTGCAATTCAGGACAAGCAAATGGTGGTAAACCTAGGGCAAGTCAGAGGAAGCAAAGGGAAGGTCAGCTTTCATCCGGTCTTAAGGGGAAATCAGGGCGGTGATGGTTGGTCATTGGCTGCTAGTGGTGAGCACTGTTGTTGGGACAGGAGGAAATCCTTTCTTCCTGTGGAGGTCTGAAAGCTTCAGTGCGCAATGCAAACCAGCCTTCTTTCATGGTTTCCTGACTCCATTTTGATTTTGTTTTTTTGTTTTTTGGGTTTTTTTTATTATTTATTTTCACAATATATACATTATATATAAATTTTCACACTATATACATTATAGGCAATACATGCATACTAAATATAACACATGCATACAAAGTGTTGTTTACCATTTGTTATTTATTGATATTATCTTTAATATACCTATTACTATGCCTCTTGCTTTCACCTTGTATATTGGTCCTCCATTTTGGTTTTGGGTTTGCTTTTCCAGTGTTTTTGCCATTCTAGGTAATTTGGGAAGCCAAATATTGATAAACTATTTTTTAATGGAGGAAAATTCTTGCTTCTAAATTATTTTTTATTTCTAATTTTCAATATCACTTTGTCCTACTCTGTTGTTTTGGTCTAACTCCTAACAAAGGTGTAGTAAAATTCTCAATATTGCAATGGTGACATAATTGTGTCAGTCTTTTAAAAATGTTATTGAATGCATTGATGTTACATTGATTAATAAAAGTATATAGGTTTCAGGCATACAATTTTATAATACAGCACCTGTACATTGTATTGTATTGTGCTCACCACCACTCAACCCCCTTCCCCTCTGGAAGTCAACCTACTATTGTCTGTGTCTATGGTGTTCTTTTCTTTGCTAATTGTATCAGTTTTCAGCATCGAGTTCCAAGATCAAAGTTATTTATACCATTTTAAATCTTGTAGTTTCCATATTTGTCAGCTGTATGGATAAAACAAATTCTGCTTTGCAAATTGAAGCCAACTTAAGTGACTCTGAGCTCTTTCCTGTATGTTCTCTCACTGCCCTTTGCCTTGGACTCGCAGAGCCACTGTCTTGCACACACATGCGCACCCATCAGAATGAAGAACAAAAATGAGGGGCACACGTGTCGTGTTGCTGTCCATCCTGCAGTCATTATTTTAGTAAAAATACGGGCAGGTGTATGATCAGATTCGGTCTGTACTCTGTGGAATGGATGCTAGTTCTTTGGCTGAAACATCTCAACAAGTATTATCAAGGATGTTCAGAGAAGAGATTTCTTGAATATGTGTATTTTTAGAAGCTTTTATGTTCCGATGGATGTTTCAAGTCAATTTTCAAGTGTGTTCTTGTGGAGAAGTAATTTCATCACGCTTAGTTCAACTTTTGAGGGACAGCTGAATTGGGGTTTTAAAAGTTTATGTCACTGCATGGAAACTCCTCACATTGTGCTTCTCCACAGGTGGGTCTGTCAGGAGCGAATGTGATCCCAGGAACCTTCTTTTCCACACACCTTCTTTTACAGAGCTGTTTCCCTTTATTAAATTTGTTAAACAGCTCATCACTTTGGTCTCTAAAGATTTTTTTCTTTCTTATTCTACAGACTTTAAAATGATACTATTCTGTCTATAACTGCAACGAAAAAAAAAAGTACACAAGGGATCGTGTGTGAATACAAGGCACCTCCTTTGTTTGACTCTCTAGGGGCATATTACTCATATGTTAGTTTAACACATCCCCACAGGCAGCCACTCATTGCTTAAAGTTGAGAAATATGAATCCTCTCGGTAAGCCATAAGCTATTCAGCTTACCAGCAATCGAATTTAAAAGATTTAGGTTGTGAGCCCAGCTGTAACACTGGAAACAAAGCATGTATAACAACAATGACATATGGAAACATGAGGGAGCGACCACTGGCATCGCCAGGAAACTTAGACCCTTTGTTCTTCGTGAGAACATGTTACTGCACATTACTCGTTCATAGTAACCTTCAGAGTTCAATTGCTATTCCATCATGCTCTCTGTCTGAAAAGATATGTGTATCCCCTGCATGACATTTATAGAGTACTAGAGGCCCGGTGCACGAAATTTGTGCACAGAGTGGGCGTGGGGGTTGGGGATGGTGTCCCTCAGCCCAATCTGCACCCTTTCCAATTTGGGACCTCTGGAGGGATGTCCGACTGCTCGTTTAGGCCCGATCCCACTAGTGAGATCGGGCCTAAACGGGCAGTCGGACATCCCTTTCACAATCCAGGACTGCTGGCTCCCGACCTCTCATCTGCCGATTGCCCCAACCACTCCCCTGCCACCCTGATCAATGCCTAACTGCTCCTGTGCCAGCCTGATTGCCCCTAACTGCCCTCCCCCTGCCAAGGTGGTCCCCCAACTGTCCTCCCCTGCAGGCCTGGTTACCCCACAACTGCCCTCCCCTGCAGGCCTGGGTCCCTCCCAACTCCCCTCCCCTGCAGGCCTGGATCACCCCCAACTGCCCTCCCCTGCAGGCCTGGGTCTCCCCCAATTGCCCTCCTCTGCAGGCCTAGAACCCTCCCAACTGCCATCCCTTGCTGGTCATCTTGTGGCGGCCATCTTTGACCACATGGGAGGAGCCATCTTGTGATGGTCAATTTGCATAATACTTTTTTATTAGATAGGATTATTGACGCAATAACATTTTTAAATGCTTCAAATGTTTATTCCTCATTTAAAGTATTTTGGATTCTTCCTCAAGTATATTCCCCTTTGAGATGATCTCAGTTTTATTAATGTGGTCACATTACGGATCGGTTGTGATCATAAAACCAGATTCCTAAAGGCCCAGTGCTGAGCTTGATCATGAGATTTGCAGTTTCCGTGTTTCAGAGCAAAGTCTCATTCGATACAAGAGTTCAGTATCCTATTGGGGGACTTCCCCGTGCCTCCTATTAGACCAATGGCTGGGACAAATTGATGCTAGCGGACAAGATGGGCTCCCACAGCAGCTTCTGTGGTCAGTTCTCTTGTTTGCTACTAATTCCCAACACTTTCACTCATTCTCTCTGGTCACACTCCTTATTAAATATCTCCATTCTCTGTGTGCAGCAAAGGCCAGGGTCAAGAAAGCTAGGACAAAGAATTTTCCTGAGTTCCTACCCAAGCATTTAAGCTCCTTTTTCCCTCCCCCCCCCATCCCTCTAGGAATGTAGTAAAGAAATCCTGCTGTAGGTGCCAGGCAAAGAATTCAAATCAAAGCAAATAAGAAGTTTTAAGGATGGCATCCAACTGACAATGTGAATGTGGAGAAAAAAAATGTATGTAGTTTTGGTAACTTGATATGATAATTAAGAACATTAAATACGATATAAATGGAATTTAATTCCTTGTTTTTAGCTAGTACAGTACACTAAAATTAAGGTACTTTTTCCTCTCCAGTCTTGCTTAGGACTTGTAACAGTCAGTTATTTGACATATCTAACTTGGGACAGTCTAGTCTAGTTCTGTAATGTTTCAGACTACGTTCTTCACCTCACCAGTGTTTCCCTTTGCTGTATGCATAGTTCAAAGACAGGTCTTAGTTGTCTATTTACCATATTGTTGGACATAGACAGAGAGATAAACTTTACTTGAAAAAAATTGCATTTATACTATAATTTTTCGATTTGTTTTCATGGACATATGATTTTCTTCTAACTTACTCAAATCCTGTTAAGATCTATTAGAATCAAATCGTTTTCTCTCTCTAGATAATACAGTTTTATCTAGTAACATAGACACTTTATTTCCAGTTTGTAGGCATGTCCAAGTCTCTCTTAGAGAGGTTTTGAATTTTTATATTCAAAGGTTTGTTTACTTGGAGACTCAGGATATCTGTGCCTTAAAGGTAATAAACTCTCAGTTATTTTCAGAATATTTATAAGTCCTCTCTTCAAACTGCCTTTATGGAATGCAATCTTTCACCTTCAGATTAAGCTGTGCTCGATTTTATTCACAAAATACCCAATTAAGTGGTCAGCAAGGGAAGTAAAAACATTCTAGGAACTAAAATTCTTCTTTAAGGAATCCTCTTTTTCCAGGATATGAATAATATGCCACATATGGATGAGCAATTGACTCAGTGTGCCAAGAGGGTTCTTATTATTTCAATTAAGTAAGGCTTTAGAATTTAGGAAAGCTATCAACAGATTGACCTACTCTAGAAAGAGATGTGATGTGCTTACATTCACTATTATAGGCATTCAAGTGCAAGAATGCTAAGAAGATGCATTTTAGTCATTTTAGAGATGTCATTTATCACTTCTGGCTACATGGCTTAAGAGGTTCCAATTCCTGTTTGTCTTACATTCCTGCTGGGTTCGCAGTAGTAATCTTGAACAAAGAGTGCTAAATCAAGTAGCAAAAGCTGACTCAGGGTTTCTGAGATTTCAGACGTAGAGTTTCTCTTTCATCTCCCTTTTCTTTTCATTTCTTCTGTTATTCTCGCTGAATGTTATAGCTGAGCAGATGTTTTAGCAAACATTACACACACACACACACACTTTCAGTAAAGCCATAAATCTGTCCATTTTATTATCTCTCATCTGGCTAATGGCCTTGCTAATCTCAACTGCAGTTGACACTCTGGATCAAGAATGCCATGTTGTATTGCTGCTGTTCATTACACATTAACATTGCTGTCTGTCTCTGAAGATGGGCTTCAGTATTATTTTCAACAAAAATTTCACTTTCAGCTAAAAAAATCATTATAAAAGTACAGACAAAATAAATTATCAGTACAATTCTTTCTAAGTGTGAAAGGCTTTAAAAGATATGTGAATACATAATTGTTTTGAGTGGGATAGTTGCTAAAAGATGGGCTGATGTAATTTTCCAAGTGAGATGTAGTTCATATTTGCAAATATTTTCAGAAGCTATTTCCAACACCTGAGGACATTGGCATAAAACAAAACAATTTTTGGCACTTTTATCTCTTCCTTATATCGAAGGAGCAAGTTTTAGCGAGAATTTAATTTCAATGTCTTTTAGATTTGTGTATTCCACTTCCCTTTTCATTGCCTGCAGTTTAATTAGTCACTTCAGAGCTTTCTAATGATTATTCTTGCTGTAAAATATTAACTCTTTAGCCTAGTCTGCTTGTCAACACTTACTTCCACTTTCCCAAAAGACTATTTGCTTGCATCACTTTACCTTTGGGGAAACCAACAGTTGTTCCCTGATGCCCATTGTATTAAGATTAAATTTCTCGGACTAACCTTGGTGGGTTTTTGTGGGGCATCATTTAGTTTCTTTATAATTTTCTGACCTTATTTTCCATTTTTTATACATTTTACTTCTACTTGCATTAATTTGGTTTTATGAGGAGACATTCTTATTTCAAACTTTATTCCTAAATCATCTGCTTGAAATTTTATCTTAGACTATTCCAACACACTCTTCTTCTGAGGCTACTCAATATACTAGTATATCTCCTCCATGAGCAATTAATGACTGCATCAGCCCATATTTGCCTACCCATTTGATTCCTGTAACTCTAAAAAACACTTGACCATATATTAGACCATAGGCATTCTCATTTTATATTAGTGGTTTTGACCTTTACAAGATCACAAAACTCCATGTAATTCTCCTACAATTAGGGAGGCATCAGTTTGAATCATAAATGCCTTGAGGCTAGTGTGGGCTAGTGAGTCACTTATTAGTGAGCAAACTGGCCATTAGTCTCTGTTTTATATTCACATTTACAGTTTTTTGTAACATAATAAAATTTTTATTTCATGTGAAAAATAACATCTACCCCAAATGTAAATTTTTGCTACTATGGAGATCCAAACAGAACTCTAGATGATAGAGAGATGTCAGGAACCTGGGTGCCTTATGTGGTTTCCTTCTTGCTTCATATATAGCTATGTTGTCTCCCTAGCTAATCAATAAAATCCTCAGGAAAATGAATTATGTACTGAAATTCTCTACCCAAAAATCAAGCAGAGTCCAAGAAAGGATATGATTATGCCTTCACTAAAACAAAGTATATTGATTACCTACCAGGCATGGGACCTGTTACTTAAATATTTTACTCATTCTCAGGACCTTACCATCCATTATGACAAGATACATGCTATAATATAGTATGTGCAAAACCCACCATCGCTTAATTTAGTTGATAAATAGGTCTCTTAGAATGATAATTACTTCCAAAAAACTTATATTTATGAATTTTATTATAAAAATCTAAAATAAGATAAATCTGTATCAGTAGAATGAATCAAAATACAAGGCTTATTTTTTATCTAAACTAATAAAAACGAAATATTAAAATTAACCGTTTCTCCGAGACAGGGTAAGCCACGCCCACCAGCCAATCAGAGCGGCTGTATGCAAATTAGCCCAGCCAACATGGCGGCCGCCACTCACGGACCTGAGTAAACAGCCCTTTCCATTGCGGCAGGAGCGAAAGTGAAGCTGCACCCCTCGGCTCAGCTCTGATTAAACTGCCTCTAGCAGTTTTGAAACAATGTAACAATCATAGAATCCTCCGGAGCTGAAGGAAAGAGCAGCTCCGGCCTAACCAGTAAAAGTAACAATTGTTTCATTATAGACTCTGCGAGGTGAAGCAGAGGAGGCTTCGTTAGTAGTTAGAAGGCCGCCTTAAAGGAACAGTGTATCAATTATAGAAGATAACC